>PITA01000567.1:58971-91471 GCA_004023965.1 Spilogale gracilis
AAAAAAAAAAAAAAAAAAAAAAAAAAAAAAAAAAAAAAAAAAAAAAAAAAAAAAAAAAAAAAAAAAAAAAAAAAAAAAAAAAAAAAAAAAAAAAAAAAAAAAAAAAAAAAAAAAAAAAAAAAAAAAAAAAAAAAAAAAAAAAAAAAAAAAAAAAAAAAAAAAAAAAAAAAAAAAAAAAAAAAAAAAAGAAAGAAAGAAAAGAAAGAAGAAAGAAAATAGAAAAGAATTTTTAAAAAATGAAGATAGATTAAAGGACCAACAGAACAACATGAAATGAAATAACATTCACATTGTAAGAGTCCCAGAAAGAGAAGACAGTGAAAAAAAGGGCAGAAAACTAATTTGAAGAAATAATGTCTAAAAACTTCCCAAGCCTGAGTAAGGAAAAAGATATCCAGATCCAGGAAGATCAGAAAGTTCTAAAGAAGATGAATCCCAAAATACCACATCAGGACACACTGTAATTATAATTTCAAAAGTTTAAGAAAAAGGGAATCTTAAAAGCAAAAAACAATGAAACAAGTATGTTGTGTAAGAGAAAACTCCCATTAGGCAATAAGCAGATTTCTCAGCAGAAACTTTGCAGGCCAGGAGAGGTATGATATATTCAAAATGCTATCTGTTAAAATCTTTCAACAAAGAATACTCTATTTGGCAAGGTTACCATTCTAAACTGAAGGAGGGATAGAGAGTTTTTCCAGACAAGCAAAAGCTAAAAGAGTTCATTACCACTAATCTGGTCTTACAGGAAATGTTAAAGGGACTTCATTAAGCTGAAAGGAAAGGGTACTAATTGGCAACAACAACAACAAAAATAAAACACATAAAAGTAAAATCTCATCGACAAAGGTAAATATATCGTAAAAGTAGATTACTTACAAAGTTATTATGAAGGTTAACAGACAAAAGTAGTGAAAATAGCTATAACTACAATAATGAGTTAAGGTATACACAAAATACAAAGATGAAAAATGTGACACTGAAAACAGAAAAAAGGGGTGCTAGGAAAAAACATGTAGAGTTTTAGAATGCATTCAAATTTAACTGGCTATCAACTTAAGATAGACACATATAAACATATATATGTATACATACATATATACATATAAACATACACATAAAACAGACACATATGTGTGTATATATACTTTACATATATAAAGTATATATACTATTATATGTGATAACCACAAAGCAAAAACCTATAGTAGACACACAGAAGATAACAAGGAAGAAATCTCAACATATCATTACAGAAAGTTAACAAACCACAAAGGAAGAGAGCAAGAAAGGAACAGAAAGGAATTACAAAACAATCACCAAGCAATTAACAGAATGGCAATAAGTCCATAGCTATCCATGATTAAAGACAAATGGACTAAATTCTTCATTCAAAAGACAGAATGTCTAAATGGATTAAAAACAAAATCTTGGGGCGCCTGGGTGGCTCAGTTGGTTAAGTGACTGCCTTCTTGGCTCAGGTCATGATCCCGGAGAGCCAGGATCCAGCCCCACATCGGTCTCCCTGCTTGGCAGGAAGCCTGCTTCTCCCTCTCTCACTCCCTCTGCTTGCGTTCCCTCTCTAGCTGTATTTCTGTCTGTTGAATAAATAAATAAAATCTTTAAAAATAAATAAATAAAAATAATAAAATCCATCTATATACTGTCTACAAGAGACTTACATCAGAAGTAAGGACATACAAACAGAAAATAAAAGAATAGGAAAAAATGTTTTGTTCAAATGGAAACCAAAAGAAAGCTGGGGAAGCTATACTTATATAAGACAAAATGTACTTTAAAAAAAAAAAAGACTAATAGGAGACAAAGATGGGCATTACATAATGATAAAGGGGTCCATCCAACAAGATCTAACATCTGTAAATATTTATGCACCCGACATGGGACCATCCAAGTTAGTAAAAAGAAGGATGTAAAAATCAAAGAAGAAATTAATGGAAAAGAGGGAAAAAAGACAAAAGAAAAGATCAATAAAACTAAAAGCTGGTTTTTCTAAAAGAGAAATAAAATTGATAAGTCTCTAGATTCACCAAGAGAAAACGATAAAGGGCTCAAATAAATAAAAAAAAATGAGGAGACATTACAAATGATACTAAATAAATACAAAAGATCATAGAATATTATGAACAATTATAATAAGAAATTGGACAACCTAGGAGAACTGGACAAATTCCTAGAAACATACAATCCTCCAAGACTTAATTATTAAAAAAAATAGAAAATCTGAATAGAATGATCACTAGAGTAAGGAAAATGATTAAGTAACCAAAAACCTCTGAACAAACAAAAATCTAGAACCAGAGAGCTTCAGAGGTGAATTCTACCAAACATTCAAAGATGTAATACTTATCCTTCTCAAACTCTTCTAAAACATTTTAGAGGAGGGAATGCTTCCAAACTCATTTTATGAAGCCAGTATGTACTGATACCAACCCAGACAAGGACACCATACACACAAAATATTATAGGCCAATACCCCTGTACACATTTTACAACATAGATGCAAAAATCCTCAAAAAAGTTTTAGCAAGTATAATTCAACAATACATTAAAAGGATCATACATCATTATCAAGTGAAATATATTTCAGGGAAGAATGGATAGTTCAAGTACTGCAAATCAACATGATACATCACATTAACAAAATGAAGAATAAAAATCATATGGTCATCTCAATAGATGAAGAAAAAGTACTGGACAAAATTCAATATCTATTTATGATGGAAACTCTCAACAAAATGGATATAGATGTAAAGTACCAACTCATAATAAAAGCCATGTATGATAAGACCACAGCTAACATACCCAACAATGAAAAGCTGAAAGTTTTCCTTTAAGATCAGGAACAAGACAAGTATACCCATTCTCACTGCTTTTATTCAACATAGTACTGGAAGTCTTAGCCAGAACAATTAGGCAAGAAAAAGAAATAAAAGCATCTAATTGGAAAGGAATAAGTCAAACTGTCCTTATTTGCAGATGGCATAATACTATCTATAGAAAGCCCTAAAGGCTCCGGGGCGCCTGGGTGGCTCAGTTGGTTGAGCGACTGCCTTCGGCTCAGGTCATGATCCCGGAGACCCGGGATTGAGTCCCACATCGGGCTCCCTGCTCGGCGGGAAGCCTGCTCCTCCCTCTCTCCCTCCCTCTGCTTGTGTTCCCTCTCTGGCTATGTTTCTCTCTGTGAAATAAATAAAATCTTTAAAAAAAAAAAAAAAAAGCCCTAAAGGCTCCACCAAAAACTGTTAGAACTAATAAATGAATTTGGTAAAGTTGTAAGTACAAAATCAACATAAAAAACTTTTTGATTTTTATATACTAATTTTTATATACTAATAATGAATTATCAGAAAAAAGTTAAGAAAACAATCCCATTTAAAACTGCATCAGAAAGAATAAAATATCTAGAGATATTGGGGTGCCTGGTGGCTCAGTTGGTTAAGCATCTGCCTTCAGCTCAGGTCATAGTCTCAGGATCCTGGGATCAAGCCCCATGTCAGGTTCTTTGCTCAGTGGGGAGCCTGTTTCTCCCTCTCCCTCTGCCTTCCATTCTGCCTGTTTGCATTCTCTCTCCCTTCTTTCTCTGTCAAATAAATAAGTAAAATCTTTAAAAATTACCTAGGGATATTGAGATTGAGAAATTTGATATTATTAAAATATTTACATGACCTAGAGTGATCTCAAATTCAAGCAATTCTTATAAAAATTCCAATGGCACTTTTCAAAGAACTAGAAAAACCAAAATTTGTATGGAATTCCAAAAGATCCCAAGTAGCCAAAACAATCTTGAGAAAATATAAAAAGCTGGAAGTATTATGTTCTCTTATTTCAAACTACACTACAAAGTCATAGTACTCAAAACAGGAAGATATCAGCATAAAAAGATACACATAAATCAATGGAACAGAATAGATCCCTGAGTAAACCCATTTATATATGGTCATTTAAATTATTACAACAATATCTAATAGGGAAACAACAATTCCTTCAATAAATAGTGTTCAAAAAATGGGACTGCCACATGAAAAGAATCAATCTGGGTCTCTACCATGCCCTATACAAAAATTAGCCCAAAATGGACCAATAATTTCCTAGAAGAAAACATAGATGACAAGCTTCTTGATTTTGGTGGTAATAATTTTTTGGACCTGACTCCAAAGGCAAGGATAACAAAAGCAAAAATACACAAATGGGACTACATGAAACTGAAAAATTTCTACACAGTGAAGGAAACCATCGACGAAAAGTTTTTACTAAATGGGAGAAGACATTTGCAAGTCATTTATCTGATTAAGGATTAATACTCAAAATATATAAAGAACTCATATACCTCAATAACCAAAAAAATATCTAATTTAAAAAGGACAGAATAAAGGACAGAAATCCTGAATAGACATTTTGCCAAAGACATTTTTCCAGATGTTCAACAGCACAAATTCATTTCATATTTCTAAATAAAGATAAAAATGATTATTCTTCAAATGTATAATCTGTCTGAATAACAGAGATTCTGTATAAGAGTAACTTTCTTAGCTTTATTTTGATTTTAACATGAGTTAGTTTAAAAAATAGAAAAAAGTCCTTATTGGAGTTAAAATACAATGATATTTTAGGTTCATTTAAAATATATTATTATCAAATAGATAATTAGAGAATGTTGTTTGGATATCCATGATCTATCTTTATCAAGAGACCAAATATTTTCTGACAACTTTTAATTTTGACTTCACTAGGGCATATTGTAAACTCTAAAAAGACATTTTAATAAATAAATCATCAGAATATCTTTTATAAGAAAATTATCTTTCAACGATCCCAAACGATTCCTAGAAAACCTGAAAGATTTGTTCTTTTACATTATTTTTTAAAATGTGAGGAATGATTAGGTTTACTTATATACTCCATATTAATTAATAAACATTGAGTTAATTGGGAAGAGATGAAGGGGTTTCAAATTACAGACTTTCTTCCTCAGTTAGGTTGTATAGGTTACATATTATTAGTATAGCTACCAAAATAATTTTAAGTTTTACTAAAGCCCTAGAGGTTTTACAGGGCCCTTATTATCTACATAATATTCTTACCTTCAAGGGAAATGTTGATCAAATTTTCATGAAACAGTTACATATTGTACTCTAAGAGAATTTCATACTTATTTTCTATATTATTAGTTAACTGAAACAGATTTTTCAGACTTTGATGCATGTCTAAAGCCTCTAAAGTAAATTACACATCAGGATCTGTATCTTTAAAAAGCCTTCTCAAAGTCTTATGGAAAGGCTCTTCCAAGTACTTTGAATTCTTCATACTCTAAAGAACAGAATCTAGGCTTTGAGGTGACATCACTTAGAAAATAATCAGACTGTGGGGTGCCTGGTTGGTTCAGTTGGTTATGCAGTTGACTTTCTGGTTTGTCTCAAGTCATGATCTCATAGTGTGGAACTGAACCTCTCATCATCAATCTCCGGAGGGAGTCTAGAGAGTCTGCTTGAAGATCTTCTTCCTCTGCCTCTCCCCCCACTCACATGCATAGCAGCCGCCCCCCACCCCCGGTCAACAATCAATCAATCAATCAATAAATAAATCCTTTTAAAACAAAAAAAAGACAATATTCCGACTGTAAAATGGACTGAATCAGAATTTCCAGATCTCTTTAACCCAAAAACAGACATACTTCATGGAAAGAGATTGTTGTTGCTTGATTAAAAGAAGAAGAATCAGGGGTGCCTGGGTGGCTCAGTTGGTTGAGCGACTGCCTTTGGCTCAGGTCATAATCCCAGAGACCTGGGATTGAGTCCCACATCGGGCTCCCTGCTCAACAGGAAGCCTGCCTCTCCCTCTCTCATTCCCCTTGCTTGTGTCCCCTCTCTGGATGTGTTTCTCTCTGTCAAATAAATAAAATCTTAAAAAAAAAAATTTAAAAATAAAAGAATAAGAATCAGAGGGTGCCTGGGTGGCTCAGTCAGTTAAGTGACTGACTCTTGATCTCACCTCAGGTCTCAATCCAGGGTCATGAGCTCAAGATCGCACTGGGCTCCACACTGGTCATGGAGCCTACTTATAACAACAACGACAACAAAAACAAGAATTAATCACAGATGAATGAAGGAAATTTATTTGTAGCTATTTGTTCAGAATATTGCCAATATTTTTTTTTATGTTATATTTTCATGGCCACATAAAGAGACACTTTCTTTTCTTTCATGAATATCGCTAACATTCAATTTTGTAGACTTTGGTTTTTGTAAATGGAAATGAGCACATTTAAATGATTCTGACTCATTCTCTAAAATTCAGAAACTCTTACTAAGTCCTTTTATTCTTTATGGCAATGGATTATTTGCCTACGTAGGTTCTATAAGAAAATACTTTCATTTTTACTAGTCTGTATTAGGTAAATCAATTTTGCAACCAAGACCACACCTGGAGTGTCACATTTGATAATAATTCTCACTTAATCAGGTATGACAAGCCTATTCTTTTTAAATTAGGGTTGACTTTAAACGTGCAGCCAAAAGCTAAAGAAAAAAACAAAAACAAAAAACAAAAAACAAACAAACAAAACAAAACACTAGAAAAAGAAGCCTGTTCTTTGGATTAAAAGTTCTGGTCTTACCAGTAGAAAGGAAAATTATTTCCTACTAGGGCAGGAGACTTAAAAAATTCAGAGAACGATAAGGACAAAAAAATTCATTCAAATTCACTGAGCTAGTAGGTGAAATTTGGAGTGAAATTTTCCTAATTTGATCAAATAATAGCAGCTTTTAATATTGTGATACAAAGCTATTTATAAAAACTTGCAGCTCAAAGTTAATTTTATGATTTAGCAGCTGGCAAATAGTGCCTAGCTTTAGATATGCAAAGCAAAATCAAAGAAACCTACATAGTTAATTAAGACTTTTGCTACACCTATGTAAGTAACACAGCCTAATCTAAGAGACCAGTGTTGTTGTGATCAAGAACAATCTTTAGTATTTATGTAGAATAACAATGGGGGAGACATTCAGAAAATATTGTCAAAGACATAGGAATGGGTAAAAGGAATCCTGGGTGTTCTTTCAATGGAAGCTTGGGTATTGTCTAGTGGATAACCTAGGGATTATCTGATTGTATGAGTGTGCTCTGACTGAATTTATACTGACTAAGCTATTAGGAACCCTGCAGACATAGACATAATCTTATAGAAAACTGTTAGTGATATAAAGAAATCTTGTCCCTAGAACAATGCAAACTAACTTTATATGTTAGAGTTAAAACTGATTTACAATCTTTACAAAGTTTACTTCAAACATTATATCTTATTAGACTAAAAGAAATCAACTAATTTTATATACATTAGCAAATTCATTTTTGTATCCCCAATTGCTTCAAATTCTCTTTTGAATGAGTTTTAACAATAAAACTTTGATACATGTTCATTTATATTCTCATAAAAGTCATATTTTAACTTTAAAAAATTTATTCTTTAGCATCACAAATATTTGTTAAAGTGGCTATGTATCCCAAGTATATACTTACCCAAATTTGGAGACTGAAATTGTATGAGTCAATTTTCAACAGTGCTTTATTATACCATATGAAACCACAACTGAGAAAAGAGGGAAGGGGACAAGCCTGTCAAATACTAGTTCCTCTCCCTTGTTTCAACCCAAATTGCTCCGCTTTTAGGAGTTCTATATTCAGACAACTTTTAAAGTAATTGTTTCACAACTTTAAATAATTTTAAAATCTCTCCCCTTACCTAAAGCCACCCAGCTGTAACTCTTTTTTTTTTTTTTTAAGATTTTAGTTATTTATTTATTTGACAGAGAGAAACACAGCCAGCCAGAGAGGGAACACAAGCAAGGGGAGTGAGAGAGGGAGAAGCAGGCTTCCCTCTGAGCAGGGAGCCCGATGTGGGGCTCGATCCCGGTTCTCCGGGATCATGACCTGAGCCAAAGACAGTCGTTTAACCAACTGAGCCACCCAGGCGCCCCCAGTTGTACCTCTTACAGTTTCCCAAATTCGACACTTAATCCAAACGAGACCATGCATTCCTGACTAAATATGCTCTATTTTCCTCCTCCTACCCTACTCTTGGGACAGTATTCCCCTCATTTCCACATTTCTAAATCTTGCACATCTGTTGGTACTCAGCTTGAAAGTCATGTTTCCCCATGAAGATTGTGTAAACTTTTATTTTTAAAAAAGTGGACTTATTTAATTTTCTTGATTTCTCCTAACAGTTTATCTTGCATATACATTGGTTATAACATTATTTTCTATCATGACAATACACATTTTAACAATAACAGAGTATATTCTCTACATCTAGAAATTTCCTTCCTCAACCCACAGTCTCACATTCCTTCCTCAAACAATATATAAAATAGAGGGCACCTGGGTGGCTCAGTGGGTTAAAGCCTCTGCCTTGGCTCAGATCATGATCTCAGGGTTCTGGGATCAAGGCCCACGTTGGGCTCTCTGCTCAGTGGGGAGCCTGCTTCTACCTCTCTCTCTGCCTGCCTCTCTGCCTACTTGTGATCTCTCTTTCTGTCAAATAAATAAATAAAATTATATATATATATAAAGAATTCTTGTCCATACAACAATGCAAACTAACTTTATATGTTAGAGTTAAAACTGATTTACAATCTTTACAAAGTTTATATATATATTATATATATGTAATATATATATATATAATATAAAATCAGTAGAAGAGCTCATACAGGTAAACATTGTCCCATTCTTTGTGAAATAAGTGGATGAAAGAATAAAAGAAGTATAATGTTCTATTAAAACACCAATCCAGTACTGTTATGTGCTTTCCTTTCATAAATATCAAACAAACCCACAGAACAAAAAGATTTATTCAATGGATTGGGTACTGAATTAAGATCTTGATTTTTTTTACTATTTCACTTGCTTATCTGACTCAGTTGAATATTAGTTATAAATCACTTATCTCAATCTCTCATTCATTGACTCATTTATGCATTGGTCATTCTTGAGCACCTATGATATGTCATTGGTTCCATATGTGCTCAGGAAAATCGGATGACTAGAACATCCACACCCTCAAAATATCTTGTTGGAGGAGCTAGTGTCCAAACAAAAAATTAAAATAGAGTGGATTTAATAATCCTTATCTTTTCCCACAAACTGTCTTCAGTCCTGCCAAATCCTTATTCATCCTGCCAATCTAAAAATCTATTTGTGTATCACTTCTTTAAGTTTTTCTAATTCTTTCCCAGCCTGTGGCATTTATCCGGGATTATAAAATTGTTTTAACATGCAAAAACTAATCAATATTGTTCATCATATCAATAGAATAAAGGAGAAAGGCAACATGACCATCTCTAAGACTGAGAAAAAACATTTGACAGATCCAGCTCCTCCTCAAGCTAAAAAAACATTTAAAAAATAGGAAAAAATAGGAAATGTCTGTGTGTGTGTGAGTGTGTCTGTGTGTGTGTGTGTGTGTGTGTGTGTGTGTGTGTGTGTGTGTGTAGGCACACATGGTTATGGATGCTGAGAACTCCCATGATCCACCATCTGCAAGCTGGAGACCCAGGAAAGCCAATGGTATAATTCAGTCTGAGTCTGAAGATCTGAGAATAAGGGTAGCTGATGGTGTCCATCCCAGCCTAAGGGCAAAAGACCAATGTCTTAGCACAAATACTAGAAAGAGAATTCAGCCTTTCTCTGCCTTTTAGCTCTCTATTTGGGCCCACAATAGACAGGATTGTACCTACCCACTCTGAGGAAGACAATTGCTTCACTCAGTCCCCCAGTTCCTATACTAAATCTCTTCCAAAAACACATTCATAGACACATCCAGAAATAATATGTAACCAGATATCTGGGCACTCTGTGACCCAGTCAAGCAGACCCACTTAAAATTAACTATCATAGATTGTCTTCTTTTTGATATGTAGCAACGATAAAAACATCTATACCTAATAATACAATAATAGCGAAAAATTCTCTAAGATCAGAAACAAGACAAAAATGTACACTCTTGCCAATTCTAATCAACATTGCACTGGATTCTTTGGTATTACCTGGACAATAAGGCAAGGAAAAAATAAAAGGTATTGCGACTGGAAAGGAAAAATTAAAACTCTCTCTTTTTTGATGACATAATCTTATATACAGAAAATTCAAAGTGGTCTACTAAAAAAATATTAGAAGTAATAAAGGAGTTTAGACAAGTTGCTGTATGTAAGACCAGTACACAAAAACAATTATATTTCTGGAAACTGGCAATGAACAATCAGAAAATAAAATTCTAAAAGCAATTCTATTTATAATAGCATTAAAAAGAAAATACAGAGGAATACAATTTTCAAAGCACAAAATTTATATATAAAACTTCACTTTATTGCTGAAAGACATTTAAGGACCTAAATAAATGGGAGAACATTCCATGTTCAAGGATCAGAAGACTTAACATTGTTAGGATAATAATAATTCCCAAATAGATATACAAATTCAACTCAATCTCTATTAATATTCTACCTGGCTTTTTGCAGAAATTGACCAGTTATCCTTAAATGCATATGGAAATATAAAAGTCCCAGATAATCAAAACAATCTTCAAAAGAAAAAAATAATAATGGGCTCATATTTCTTAATTTCAAAATACACATCAATGGAATAGACTTAAATTTCCAGAAATAAACCATTATGCTTATGGACATTAGGCTTTTCACAAGAGCATCAAAACAATTCAATGGAGAAGGATAGTTGTTTATTATTATTATTATTATTATTCCTGAGAGAGAGAGAGAGAGAGGCCAACAAAGAAGCAGGCTCCCCGCTGAGCAGGGAGCCTGATGCCTGACTCAATTCCCAGGACCCCAGGATCATGACCTGAGTCAAAGGCAGATGCTTAACCATCTGAGCCACCCAGGCACCCAGGAAGGGTAGTCTTTTCAACAAATGGTGTTGAGACACCTAGTTATTGACATGCAAAGGAGACAAGTTTTCCCTGTTCCTCACATCATACAAAATAATTAACTCAAAGTGGATCATAGACTTAAATGTCTGAGCTAAAATTACAAAGCCCTCAGAAAAATATAGTAAATCTTTAGGACCTTGGGTTAGGAAAGGACTTTTGCATATAATGCTTATATCATAAGCAACTAGAGAAAAAATATATAAATCAGAATCCATCAAAATTAAGAACTTTTGTGCATCCGTGGACATAATCAAGATAGTCAAAAGACAACCCAAGAATGAAAGAAAATATTTGTAAATTATATATCTGTTGAGGGGTTTGTTCCTAAAAAGTGTAAACTCTTAAAATTCAATAAAAATAAAAATAACAATTTAAAATTGAGTATGAAATATGACTAAACATTTCTCCAAAGATATACAGATGGTCAATGAGCACATAAAAAATGCTCAGCATCATTAGTATTGGGAAAATACAAATCAAAACCACAATAAGACACCACTTCATTCTCAATAGAATGGTTATAATCAAAAAGACAAAAAGTGTTGGTGAGGATGTGAAGAAATTAGAATCCTCTATATAGTGTTGCTGGTAATATTAAAATGTGTAGCCACTTGGAAATCTGTCTAGGAATTCCTCAGTTAGTCAAACATAGCATTATCATATGATCTAACAATTCTATTTCTAGGTACCTACCTAAGAAATATGAAAAACTATCGTCCACTCAAAATATATATATATCTCCAAAAAGTGTGGTAAGAACATATAAGATCTCCACTTTTAGCAACTCTCAAGTATATATGACAGTATTTTTTTTTTTAAGATTTTATTTATTTGACAGAGGGAAACACAGCCAGAGAGGGAACACAAGCAGGGGGAGTGAGAGAGGGAGAAGCAGGTTTCCCACTGATCAGGGAGCCCAATGTGGGGCTCGATCCCGGGTCTCCGGGATCATGACCTGAGCTGAAGGCAGTCGCTTAACCCACTGAGCCACCCAGGCAGCCCCTATATGACAGTATTATTAAACATAATATTAAATATATATTCAACCCTTTTACATATTTTATATCCATCATATTAAAGACCAGATAGGAGATGTAGAAAGTTTCCTTCACAGTTCACAAGGGTTATAATGACTGTAGTTTAGAAGGCAGTTTCAAGTATATACAGAGTATAACATTGGAAAGTAAATAAACATTATGGATTTTCAGTTTTAAAAAGAATGTGAATAACTGCACTGAATGATTTCTCTACTAATATCACAATACAATATATCAATATGGTAAGATACCCCAAAAGATGACTCTTCACAACATGGAAAAATAACACAGAGAGGCATCTTATTGCTGGGGTCTGAGAGATTTCTTTTAACTGTAATGATGTTTCAACTGTATTAAAAATAAGATCATGGGGTGCCTGGGTGGCTCAGTTGGTTAAGCGACTGCCTTTGGCTCAGGTCATGATCCCGGAGACCCGGGATCGAGTCCCACATCGGGCTCCCTACTCCGCGGGAAGCCTGCTTCTCCCTCTCTCACTCCTCTTGCTTGTGTTCCTTCTCTAGCTGTGTTTCTCTCTGTCAAATAAATAAAATCTTTTAAAAATAAATAAATAAATAAATAGAAAATAAGATCAGTGACCCACCTTTGCTAGAATAAAATGCTACTGCCAGGTTGAAAGGACATAGGCACACCAGGCTCCACCTGTACCCTATGCTCCTTTTATTGGACAATATCCTTGTCCAATAAACTTAGCAGCCATTTCTTTCCTTTGTAGATACTAACTTGGAGACAGGTAGAGTGTTTTCTGGTTCTCACTACTCTGGACTTGTATGTTAATTTAGGGGCTACAGATGCTAGAAAAATAACTGGGCAAGCAGTGTAAGAAGGGATTATCTGTAGGAGATAAGGGTGGGGGATACTGGGGGCATGATAGAGTAGTCCTCATGTCAAATGTTGGGCAGATAAGAAAAGCAGAAGGCAGAGCTACTTCTCTGTTCAGAGCATCAGAAAACTAGAGGCCCTGACAGTAAGAGAATATCCATTCTGTCTTAGGTAAGGTCATGAGAACACTGTAAGAAAAGAAGAAAAAGAAAAAACAAAACAAAACACCTTTTAGATACTGAGAATTGGGCTACAAATTATGCATGCAATCCTGGTTTCAAACTGTAATGGATTCAAGAGATTTATTCAGCCAGTTCATGGTCAATATCAAGTCTCCATCAAATTCTCACTTAAAATTGAGAAAAACCTAAAATTGTCAAAGTAAGATCAATTAATATAGAAAAAAGTATCATCTCGATAATTCAAAGGGAAAAACATATTTCTGAAAATGATTTATCACTATCAATATAAAAGAAATTTGGAAATGTTTTTTCAGTCTCAATGTGAAGTCAGAATAAGATTTTATAAAATAGTTGGAAACTCATAAAGTGAAACAGGTTGGGAATTTTGGTATGTTATTGTACTGTGAGATATTAGTGAAGAAACTAAAACATACTGCCATTTTCTTAATCTTTGATTATTGAAAATCTGACAGTCATTTCTTTAATTTTATGAAAATTTTGAGTTGAAGTTAACAGTTCAGTACGTTTGTATGATTTCCATGACTCAAAGAACATTGGCCAAAAAACTGCAGTCATGATTTATCCACAAAATTTTTGTCTTATATTTCTTTCAACCATTCTATAAATCACAATGAGTCATAGCATCTAAACATGCCTGTTAAAAGATAGAATAACTGTGCCATAACACATTTCATGGAGTAGACTTCAAAACCAAGCACAAATAATTTTAATATCATAAAGCATAAGGAAAACATCACTTTTTTTGTTTTAAAATTCCAATAAATCAGGGTTGTTCTACCTAGCAAAGCTGGTGTATCAATCATTATGAAAGAAACTAAATTTCTTGTTTTTAACTGAAATTCTTCTTTGATAGCCATAAGAGATTCAAAAATACCTATGCTATTAGTTCTTTTTTTTTTAGTGTGAAACTCGACATTTCTTCCTAAATTTGGAAGTTCTTTTAAAAAAAATGTACCCAAAGTAGTAATTAAACAGTGTCCTTACATTGCAGAATTCATCTACATCTACAAAAAAAAGTGCTTGCAATTTTTTAAGTTTTAAATCTACTAATATTTACTATTGTTAGAAAGCTCTTGTATACTGTGGGCAATTGTTTAATGGTGTAATTGAAGATCTTTTACTTATTGTACAGTATTCCTTTTAATCTTTTCTTCATAATTTTCTAACATTTCCACAGTTGAATATCCTTTATCATCTTCTCATCTACTTTTCTCCATGTTTAATAATCCATGTTGTTCAATAACAGTCCAAAGTTATAAGCTCAGATCCTATTAAAAATCATTTTTATATTCTTGGAACAGTTGACTCTGATTTCAGGCAACTAATTTCATTGATTCTTTTAAAGCCAAGAGAAACTATTTATCACATTCACTGTGTATTTTCTGAGAATATTTTTCTTTTTCTTAAAAGATTTTATTTATTTATTCAACAGAAAGAGAGAGATCACAAGTAGGCAGAGAGGCAGGGAGAAAACGGAGGAAGCAGGCTCCCTGCTGAGCAGAGAGCCTAATGTGGGCCTCGATCCCAAGACCCCAAGATCATGATCTGAGCTGAAGGCAGAAGCTTTAACCCACTGAGCCACCAAGGCGCCCTCTTTTCTTTTCTGTTTTTTTTTTTTTTTAAGATTTTATTTATTTATTTGACAGAGAGTGATCACAAATAGGCAGAGAGGCAGGCAGAGAAAAAGGGGGAAGCAAGCTCCCCGCTGAGCAGAGAGCCCAATATGGGACTCGATCCCAGGACCTCGAGATCACGATCTGAGCCAAAGGCAGAGGCCTCTGAGCCACCCAGGTGCCCAAAGAATATTTCTTGATAATGACTTCATTATTGTTAAAAATCTGTTTATGCAATAAATAGCTTCTCAACTTTGCTCTGCCTCAGCAAGTTGCATTTGCCATTTATGGTGAAATCTGTAACATATCTTCATCCAGACTCTTATTCTTTATTGTTCCAGTTATAGCATTAGCTTTTCCATTTCCACTCAATACTGCTTCAATAGTATACCTTCATTTTAAATTTGAAAATTTGCCCACACGTACTTTTTAAATTAGAAAAATAATTTATTTTTATTTTAGTTTAGAATAATAAGATATATTTCAATGTATTTAATTTTTTAAATTTATTTATTTATTTATTTATTTATTTATTTATTTATTTGAGAGAAAGAGAGAGTGTGAGCATGCATTAGCAGGAGAAGGGGCAGAGGAAGAGGGAGAAGCACACTTACTGACACAGGGCTCCATCCCAGGACCCCGGGATCATGACCTGAGCTGAAAGCAGATGCTTAACTGATTGAGCCACCCAGGCACTCCGATATTTCAATTTAATTGCCAGTGACAGCTTACATAGTTGCCATTGTAACTTAGGTCAGTGCATAAACTGCCTAACAAACACATTACAATGTTACATCAATACACAGAAGAAATTACTTGAACTGGTCAATCCGTTGCCACGCTATTGCTGATTTGTTTATGAGTCATAATAAAAATGTCACAGGCACTGATCATATGCTCTACAACACAATGTTTAACACGATGCAAAATTTAAAATAAATATACAGCTTTGTGTTTAATGGGAAAATGTCTACACTGCCTCAAGTTCAAATTTTTGATTAAATTAAATAAAATTTAAAATTTTGTTTAGTTACAGATAGATTAAATAATGGAGATAAAGGTATAGCATAGGGAGTAGAGTCAATGATGTTGTAATAGCATTGTACCATGACGGGGGTAGCTGGACTTGTGGTGAGCACAGAATAGACAAAATTAATCATTATGTCATACACCTAAAGCTACTGCAACGTTACATGTCAACTACACTTCACTTTAAAAAGAAAAAAAAAAAAGAAATTTTGTTCCTCGGTTGCACTAGCCATATTTCATGTATTTAACAGTCATGCACATTTTATAAGAGCCATAACAAAACAGAACTCCAGTCTTATTTCTTAGCCTGAGAGAATGATATTTCTTTGAAGAGTTTTGTAGCAAACTACTGATCTGGACACTGTTAAGACTGTTCCCAAATTCAAAGAAAGAAGTACAAGAAAAATGCTCAAGCATTTCTTAAGGTAGTAATAGCAAATCACTGCAACCTTATTTTCAAGATAAAGCTGGGACAATAAATTAGGCTTGAGGTTTGGAAAGAAGCCATTGCTAATAAGGATGAGTGAGAAGGACAGTAAGATAGCTACTGCATGTCTACTGACAACACACAAAAAAGATATAGGAAGAGTTTAGCTACAATTTTTATTATAAAATACAATTACTTTTGTTCTTCTAGCTATAAGAGTTTTACTTTAAGAATTATGGCATCAGGATAAAATAAGTGGAAGTGGTAACTCGCAATGATTTAGGTCCCAGAGAGAAAGCAGCTCTGATACTTATGCACAAGCTCCTTCATTATGGCAAAGGTTACATCCCATGATCTCAGGATCCTGTTTCCCCAAAACCTCTTTTCAGACACCTTCAAATAAAGATGTCTTTCTGACTTTGGAAGTTATCCTCTTGCTAATACTAACTTATTTGATTCCATGTGAATAAATTTTGCTGGTTTTCTTAAAGTAATCTCTATTGCTTTTAATTCACAAACATAAGTATTCTAGTGTTTTCCCTGGAATTTGGGGGGCAGGGAGCAGTCCTGTGTCATGACCATCAACATCTTCAATATCATCATCATCATCATTATTGTCATGTCAAATTTGAGGAATCCTTTATGAAATGTCTTCCTAAAGGTATCAGGGAGACCTAAAAACGGTTGTTTTTAAACGTGACCATTTCTTAGTCATGGCCATCTTCGTCACTTCCTTTCATTTTAACAATATGGATTCCTAATTCACCCCACTAAATTCTGTTTGTTAGAGTTAAGCTGGGTTATTTTCTTCTATATTGAAGAGAAGGCTGGCACAACAAAAATATCTGTATAAGAATATTAAAGAATACGAACCAACACAGAGTTCCCTGATACCAGTGTAGGTGTTGGCATCCCAGTATAACTGAAAAACTGAAGCCCAAAGCATTCAATGTCAACTCTTTATGAGAGTACAACCATGCGAATGTTCTTTCTCACTCATAGACATGGAAAGGTGAAATTGCAGCTAATATAGATAAAGAAAGATATTTCTATAATCATTCTTCTAAATATAGGTGAATATATCTTAACTGAAAAAGGTTAATGACTACCCCTATATATTCCTATTACCAGATTTTTCTCTTTCACTTGAAGACAAGATTGTATTAGGAAGCCTAAACAGATAACCTTAATATCATCTATCAATTTTCCTTTAAGGTTTGATTAAAAACATTTATTAAATTAATATTTTAAAACATTAAATTTTCTGATATTTTAATGCAATGAACATTAAAAATGAATATCTCAATTGGTTTCTTAGGTATTATAAGTTATTCTTTGCTATAAATGTGTGTTTATATATAAAAATACTTTGAAACTATGCAATGACTAGGTGAATGGGTTTGGAAATTAGCCAAAGGCTTTTTGTTGTAGACTTTATCTCAAGAAAAAAATTATTTCTGAAAGTAACAGAAGAACATTCTTATAATCCTATTTTACTGATAATGAATCTATAAAGCATATTCCTCAAAAGAGCATCAGTACCTCTGTTTAGTGAAAATATATTTATAAAACTGTATAAAGGCTGAAGTCTTTAACACTGAAACAAGAAAGAAAAAAACAGCAAGATAAAAGTATATCCAGAGAGAGCAGCACCTCAATGGCACAGTCGGTTAAGCAACCAACTCTTGATTTCAGTTTAGGTCATACTCTCAGGATTGTGAAAGCAAGCCCTGTAATGGGCTCCCCACTCAGCAGGGAGTCTCTTTTCCCTCTCCTTTTACCACTCCCCCCCACCACTTGCTTGTGCTCTCTTTCTCACATAAATAAATATTTAAATATATATGTATGTGTATATAGATATATATATCTACCTATATATAGATATAGATATATAGATACATATAGAGAGATAGAATTCATAGAGAAAATACTGGAGACTTTTGTACAGGGTTTTAGTATTTGTCTTTGTAGGTTTGACTTTGGCATTTTTCTTTGTTTACCTAAAATTCTATAGTGCTCATGAGTCATATGCACCATTTTTTAAAAAAAGATTTTATTCATTTATTTGACAGAGAGAGACAGTGAGAAAGGGAACACAAGCAGAGTGAATAGGAGAGGGAGAAGCAGGTTTCCCACTGAGCAGGGAGCCCAGTGTAGGGCTCCATCCCAGGACTCTGTAATCATGACCTGAGCCAAAGGCAGACACTTAACGACTGAGCCACCCAGGCATCCCAGGTCATATGTATTATTTTTATGAGAAAAAGAAAATTGTTAAAATTACAACAGTTAATATTTATGGAGAGGAAGAACAATTAATATGGGAGTTTAACTTCTATTTAAGCTTTAATTCTGAGTGTGAATTGTTTGCCAAAGTAAATCTCACATGTTAATAAAAAGATCATTAAAAGTTTATTAATTAAAAGGTGATATATAATATATGGAGGTAATTGGATTCATGATACATTTTATCTTTTCAGCAACACGAGAGAGTAATCTAGAATATTTTTTTTAAATCTACAGTCAGGATCAAATCACAAATCAAACATAAATGCATTTGAATGTCAGATTTTGGGATTGGCCATAGGTAAACTAGATGTGTTTCCAGGAATACAAGCATTCATATTGAGGGAAATGGCTTCATGTGCTACAGAATTTAATGATTCAACTATTAAGGTCCTTAAAATAAGGATAGCAGTAAATACATACTGGGAGTTTATCACATCTTTTGTGCTTTATGTGATCAATCTGTAAGACATAAAATTATACTCCAGTTTACTTATAAAAAGTCTGGAGAGGTTAAATAAATCCGCAGTGAGTGACAGATGTATGATTTCATGATACAATCTAGTTTACCCTTTTAAATATTTTGTTAAACTGCATTGTATTGACTCAACAATCTTTATATCCATTATTAATGCTGCTTTCTAATTATTTGGTCTTTATTTAATTGTTTCTGTAATAAATTAAAATGAAGCACAAACTCCTAGTGTTCTGAAAACAGTCAAGGGACCTACAAAGCAATCTAATTTATTGTGTAACCTCTAATTAGCTGTAATTACAATATTTAATAAAGGAAACACCTACCTTTAGAGATAATCAAATCTTTTCATTGAACTCCACTGGTGCAATGGTATATACAATAGGCTAATAGCAATCAAAAGTATTATTCAAATGCTGTCACGAAAAATAAATTACAATTTATTGCCAACCCTGAACTATTCTTTCACTAAAACAGATTTAATATGGAAGCTGGGTATAAGAAAGATAAATTACATAATCATTCATAATTTAATTCCAATTAAGGTAGCATATTTTTTTCCTATAGGACACATTCACTCATGTATGTGCATACACATGCAGACACATTCACTCATCTGGAAAATTCTTTTGTTATAAAACTGTTAAGGAATTTCTCTGAATACAGGAGGTCAATGAAAGTGTTCACCAGTATGAATTAGACATTTACCAACTGCCTCAGTCAATAATTCAGCAAAAAGAACTTGAATTATTTTGAACATGACTTCTTTACAACTAAGACATTTAGCATTGTTTAATCTAGTCATATTTTTTAAAGCAATAGTTTTGAGGAATCTACTATATTCAGTTTGCAATTATCAACACCTATGAATAAGCTCTAAAGTTTACTTTGTCCTTTTTCCAATCACTGTCAGGGTAGAGAAAGGGTATAAAAAAGAAAGGATGCTTTATGAATTATGTTTGCTATTGTGAATATGTGGGATGAAGTAATGGGGTCATTGACTATTAGAAGGGCTGATGACCCTACATTTTGCTTGCTGCTAAGGTGGAAAAACTTTTCCATTTTGTCTTTAAATGAAAGTCTAAACATCAAAGATGGCAGCAGCAGTAAGTAATAGTAAGCTTCATTTTGCTTTGTGGTAAAATGAAAGTACCAACTTAACGACCATATGATATCTTTAATCAGCTCTTAATATTAAAGAACAAAATGCTATTATTGCTATTAGCAATTTTGGAAAAGAATAGTAAAACAAATGAACAGAAGAATATTCAGCTGACCAAAGATGCTAATTAGTTTAAAGTGCATTTGCAACAACAAATAGTTTTCCCCCTAAGAAAGGCATCACGGTGTATGAAAAATCAAGAAAAGTAACTACCAAGTGTATCTGGATTAAGCACAAGTTCCACAGTATTCAATCTGTAATCAATTGACAATCTAAAAAGATAGTATGTTTTTGTTGATACTCTAAAGTTGGATTCCCCTACCCAAAAAAGCCCACTAAGCATGATCAATAGACACTTCTTAGCCAGAATGCCAATTAAATATAACTTTCTCAAAGAATTTACAAAGCAGAAAAACTAGGCTTTTGTTTGTACATTTGTTTTAGAATACCAAATGATGCTTTTATGTTACAATTTCTATAGAAGAGGAATTTTCATTTTAATTATTTTTATCTGAGAAATAAAACATTACAAGTTTTAAGTAACAATTCTTATATTTCAGTAAGCTTATATTTTTATGTTCAAAAATATGCCTTTCTCAAATCCCTTCAAATTGTTGCCTAACCAGTGGCTATAAACTCTTACAGTGACAACTATTATCCATTATCCAGTACTTGACATGCCAGCTCAACACTGCTATATTAACTGACTTAAGTTTTCTCACTCCCTGTGGGGCCCTCTCTCCAAAGATTGATGAGGTGCAACCTGCCGTTTGAGCTGCCATGCTGACTTGACAAACGGGGAGAATTGTCCCCACAGAGAGGAGGAGGGAACGCAAAAGAGAGAGAACCACAGTGCATCCCCGAATGACAATAGCCTCATGCATTTGCCATTCAAAGCAATTAAAACATTGTTTCCCAGATTTTGTAGTTCAGTGTAACACAAAATTTCTTTCTTCGATTAAAGTCCCCCCAAACTTCATTGGTACACATTGAATATTAGAGGCGGATTAAACTTTTGTCCCTCAGACATTTTAGAGAAGTGAAGACAAAAGTTGCCACTCTTCCCAACTTTAAATACGTGGAAACTCTAATCATTGCTTATAATTCCCAAAATGGTGTTATTGCTTACTTTTTAACTATTGAACTCACTCTGGCAGAGCTAAGGTAATAAAACCCATCACAGTCTAATTTTCAGACAGCTTGATAGAACCAATGTTCTTAGTATAGATAAAGTGTAATGAAGCACTTTCTTTCCCATAGGAAAGTCTTCAACTCATATGCTTTGATGCCAACTAGCCTTCACATCTGCTGTTTCACCATTGACGGCTGGAACTTGGCATGCTAAACTAGTGTCTGATGAAGCAGCTTTACTCAAAGGCACCATTTTATTTCTTGCAATGGGAACATAGTAAAATGGTGTTGGTTTCCTGTAGGCCTTATGCAAATTCCGGTAATAAACATGGGATCAGGCCTCACATACAATAAATTGGGTGTTAGATGAGAATGGGGGGAGGGAGACAATCTCTTTGGGTTAAAATAACCCCCTTACTATGCCAATAAATTAAATGTATTGTAAAGAATTATTTTAAACATTCATTTCAGGACTAATATTAGATACTAAAAAATACAGTAATAATTTTAAAATATCAACTTTATTTTATTAAATAAAATATTGCAACTTGACTTGATGTCAACATTAATCCATTACCAATAACCAATACCTTAAAACCATCAATGAAGAAAAAAATTGGGGGGAGAAAAAGAGAAATGGTACAGCTACAAAAATCTTTTCTATTTCTTTTACATTTCTAGAAGAGCTGCTTAATTAAAACATCAACTTGGGCAGATGAAAATTTCAGTAACAGTATTAATCACTAATCTAAAACAATTGCCCAGATACACTGGTGTTTGATCACATAAAGATTTTGGGTTTTGTTTTATTTACTTAAACATGCAAAAAAAATCAAAATAATAAACCATCTTATACTAAACTTGAAACATGAAATAAAAAATTCACAATAAAATTTTATTGATTCTACATAATCATTGAGTTATTATTTAATTGGTAACTTGCCAGCAAGTTAGCAAGAACAATTTTTGGCTTGCAAGCTCTGGCATATCTGGGTTTCCATCACATTAAAGCAGAATATCATATTTGAAGAGCATTTGACTTCAGCTTAGATATGCCCAGGGATAATGGAAATTCCAAACTAACACAGACTAGAATTTTTGATGCATACATAAGGAGGTACAATCTATAGACAAATAAAAAAATTTAATTGCAAAATTTTGATGCCAGTATACATATGCTCATATTAATATTCCATTTTAAACTAGTTTTTAGGCACAGAGACAATATCCTCCAGGTGAGACCCCAAGCTGAAATTTGAGATCTAAGTTATTGAGGAGAAAAAGGCAGTGACATTACTAAACACAAATTGACCCCAAACAAATGAAAATGACTTGAAAGCAAAACTTTGTGGCAAGTTAGACATGGCAAATCTTACACAAGCAAGTAATTAAGAAAGAATCCCTGTACTTACTGAGGTAGCATAATGAATTTCTAATTATTATATTGTCAAAGAATCCCTCCCAAATATGTGGTGAAAAATAATTAGACAAAGTATAATAGTAAATTGTGTACACAATGAAAGACATACCCAATTACTATCCATGTGCAGATAAAAAGTTACTCAACCCTTTTTTTGTGATGACCATACTTAACTGGGAATTTGCTACATAGAATAACAAAGGCTTTTATTTTATTTTATTTTATTTTTTAAATATGTTATTTATTTATTTGACACAGAGAGAGAGAGAGATGACAAGTAGGCAGAGAGGCAGGCAGAGAAAGAGGGGAAAGCAGGCTCCCTGCTGAACAGAGAGCCCGATGTGGGACCCTGAGATCATGACCTGAGCTGAAGGCAGAGACTTAACCCTCTGAGCCACTCAGGCATCCCAACAAAGGCTTTTAAAGAATGAGTTCTGGATATCTAACTTACAGAAGTACAGAATTGTGATTTTAGTCAGTAATACTGTACTATAAACTTTAAAGTTACCAAGAGACTATATTTTAATTGTTCTCACTACAAAAAGGAAACGATAATTATGTGATATGATGGAAGGGTCAGTTAAAGCTACAGTGATAATCATATGGCCATATATAAATGTATCAAATCAACATGTACTTCTTAAGCTTACACAAGTTGATGTCGATTATATCTCAATAATAATGAAGTGATTTCAAGTCGTTTCAGATTATTTTTCTCATCTTTGTAAACTAATAGTTCAACATTATGCATACATAAATGGACTTTCAAAAGGTTTTGCCTCCAGTAAAACAAGAGGAAACTAAACACTCCTTTTGGAAAACCCTTTTTCATTGTGTAAGTAACTACAGATGCCATTTTGAAAATTTACTCCTCCAATGTATAAATCTCCTCATAATAAATATATTTTCATGACTAACCGTTGCTCTAAGTAAAAACAACAAACAAAACTTATGTTTTGTGGAAATAAAGAAAAATATGAGAAATGTCTAATGGATGGTATATGTTTCTAAATCCTTTTATTAAGCATATGTAGTAAACTGCCAATTTTTTTTACACTCTGGCTCTCAACTCAAAAATTATTTATGTTCTTCTGGCACATAAGAAGCAAAAATCACTCAAGCTTTCAAAAAATCATTACAGGCATGCCACACAAGAAATTCAGGCTTAAAAACCTATACTGTGATCCCAGCATAATTCAATTTTAGAAGACCATTGAACTGATAAGCTCAGAATAAGTAGAAGATCATAAAGATCATGTGATAGCTGTATCTGCCCCAATGGTTTAATGCAAGTGTTTTAGAAATTTAATATGATCAAACAGTTGAGGTCATGTGGGTGAGCCAAAATGACTAACACATTTAGTTCTTCTGAGTAATGATGGTTATGCCATGATATCTTTAGCTATCACTTTTATTGTTACTACAAGTCCCTTGGTTATTGCTTTCATAATTAATAAGTCACTTAACTTCTCTATGGCCCAGTTTCCTCATCTGTTAAATGAGCATAATAATAATTGCTTCTTACTTTCCTTAGAGGTAACAGTAAGTATTAATGAGCTGGCATTTAGCATGTACTCTGAGTTGTCCTTAAGAGGGAGACTATGCACAAAGAAAAAACAAAACCCTCTCTGTGGCTAAGTACCAACAGATAAAACTTTTCCTCCAGATGGATGAATCCACTTGTTTTCATTCCTAATACTGTAACTTATATTTCCAAATAAATTAACATTTAACCCAAAGTTAAAATAGAAATGCCAGAGAGGGCTACATACTTTGAGAAAAACAAAAACAAAAACAAAAACAAAAACTTTTTTATTTTAGTTCTCTGCAGATAAGCAAACTTTTGAAGATAATCACATGTTCTAGCTAAAACCCTCTGTCATAGGTTTTCCATTAACAAATGCAATAGTCATTGTACCTAGGGATAACTGTAGAATTGGGAAAAGAAGTGAGTTTCCGCCATAAAGAGAACCTAAATATATAACAATGATGTAGGGGCACATGGTAGATTGCAATGAAATGATTAGCAGCAAATGGGAATCTGCGAATACAGGGGGAAATAATATTTTTAAGGTATGACTTAGAGTAAGTTGGATGATTGAAATGCACTAATAATCTTTTGGACTTAGTCAAAGAAATTCTAAACAAAATGACAAAATATTTAAGGTATCAACTAGTTCCTTTTAGCTACATAGGATAAGGTAGTACAAGCAAGATATAGAATATTAACAATCATAAGAATAATGAAGACGAGAAGAGGGGAAAGAAATAATTTAAAAGAACTGGGCTCTTTGCAAAGAGTACTTAGAGATGATACAGCAGAATTAGAATTTTCATGGTTGGGTAATTTTAAATGTTCCTAATCTTCAGTGTCTCAAGCCAGTAAAAGTTCTCAAGATTGTGTCAACATGGCACCAGTCCATAATTAAAGAACAAATTAAGCATATTACTTGAGGTAGACTTCTGAAAAAGTTAAGGCAATGCCTTGTAGATTTTCTCCTCCAATAAAGAGATTCTAACCCATAGCAACAATTAGTCCAGAAAGAGGCACATTTTAAAAAGAACTGTGGTTGTGGTCTTCAGATTATAAATGGACTTAATTGGATATATTTAAAGGTCACAAATGTTTAGCAGAAGTTGTACTGTCAGGCTGGTGTAAACGAATTTTATTTTAGAAGATCAATGAACTGATAAACTCAGAATAAGTAGCAGATCATAAAGAACACGTGATAGTTATATCTGTTCCAATGGCTTAAAGCAAATGCTTTAGAAATTTAATATGATCAAACAGTTGAGGCCATGTGGGTGAGCCAAAATGACTAATGCACTTAGCTCTTCTGAGTAATGATGTTTATACCATGATATCTTTAGCTATTACTTTTATTATTGATACTACAAATCCCTTGGTTATTGCTTTCATAATTCTGTTCAAAATGTACCACATCTCTGGGATTCCAAGTTTCTAGAATAGGACTGCTGACTTGTGAGCTAAATAAAGGTTGATGTTACATGTCACTGAGTTTTTCATTGCTTGTTAAGCAACATTTTTGTGGCAATCAGTAACTAATAAAGCTCAAACTATAGGCAAAGCTTGTGCAGAGAACAAGAGAGCCAAATGTGAAGAATACAGATTCAATCCCTGCCCCCTTGATATGTTGCCCCCTTGATATGTTGATATGTGGTGTAGAAACAGGAACCAAGCAGACAGCTTGGGTTGAAAATTTAATGAGAACTGAAGTAAAAAGTGCTCAGAAAATAGAAAGGAGGATTATCTTAACCAAATTGAGTAGATTTGGGTACAGGAAGGATCAGGAAAATTTGCCTAGGGTAAGTGAAGTATAAATTAGGATTTAAGGAATAAAGAGAATATAACCAATGAGGTTGATAGGAAGGGACAAGGATGAAAAAAAAATGCATAACAGGCATTGGGGAAGCAGGTGTATCATGTAGTTGTGGAACAAGCTGGGGCTAAAATCTCAACAGATTGGCTACAGTTTCACATATCTATGAAATAAGAAGTCGGTCCATTAGATGTCTTGAAAACACACCGAGGAACTAGGTTTATATCCTAAAGCAAAGGGGAGAGGGTAATTTTAGAGGACTCTAAGTTACTCTGGTAGCACCCAAGAGAACAACAGGAAGAAAATTGGGGGGGGGGGGAGTTAAATGATTCTACAAGACACTTTGTCAGAGATGACACTAGTCTTCTGAACCAGGACAGTAGTAAAGGAAATAGATATGTAGGAGATAGAATGGACAGGAATAAGGAGGTGCCTGGAGATGAAAGATATATGTCTAAGATTTAACACAGTTCTTACTATGTAAGAGATGATCAGTAAGTATTTCTTGAACAAAAACTGGGTATCTTATAAATGAACATCCATCCATATGATGCAATTGAGAACATAAAATGTATGGCAACACTGGCTAACGTAGAACATCTTGGTCATTGGGTTAAAAAACAGTTAAAATTAAGGATAAAGATTTTTTATATCAAATATTTTTATAGTTCCCTTTACCTATGATTTGCAATAAATTCCCCAAAGAATTGCTACATGCACCTCAATATACCATTTCAAAATGCATAGTCTAGAAAAGAGTTTCCGTAGGTTCTTTTTATTTCACTTATCAAATTACATTTTCTTCATGATAAGAATTAGAAGACTGAAGCAATTTCAATTAGATAAACATGATGTGATTTCTTTTTAAATCTATCTCGAAATGATTTATCCTACCATGGGGTCATAGAAATATAATTGACTTGACTATATTAAAAATCATCCTAACTTCTGAATATTTTTAATTAGCCACGTATTCTAGTAATGCTAATACCTAACATCTGCCAAGCTTTAACTAGATGGTTACCATATCATGTACCGCTTTCATTTAATATTCAAAAAAATACTATAAGAATGGTCTTGGTAGCCATTCTAATTTAGAGATGAGGAGTCAGAGGTTTACAAAGAAGAATATCTTATCAAAAAACAGCCAGTAGGTCATGGAACCAGGAGTCAAGCCCCAGCTTTTCTGATTCGCAGGTTTTTTTTCACTGGTAAAAACTATTCTAAATTATCTCTATGTTTTTAGAAATATTGGGTGATTTACTTTAGATATTTGATACTATTTAAGTGTCCTTTTAATATGTGGCAGAGCATTTTTTTAATAACCATGAAAGAAGACATGTATCTCCTTTGAGGCTGACTTTTTGGGAAGGACAGACAGTAATTAATATGTGCAGCAGGCAGAGATTTCAGGTAGGCCAAAGAGAATTTGTAGAAACTGGAAAACCTGAGTCATGGGTTTCAGAGAAGTATAGGTGATTCAGTATCATTTTGTAAAACACGTGACTCACTTTGAAAATCCAGGGATTCTCAAAAGAAACCACCACCAAATCTATAGGCTCTAGCTGAGTTATTTTTGAACATGTACTCTATATGTCTTCATTTTTTTAATCTTTACACTTCAAGGAGAAAAGAATGTGCTTGTCACTTGAAAACACCCTGTGCAGGGTTCAGCTCTGGGGTGAGATTTCAGTTGTACTACACCCAAGTTCCCAGATTCCAAGAAGAAAGTTTTGACAAATCCTTTATTGTTTTTCAATAAAATCTCTGGGTCTTTAGTTATTTTATCATTTAAATTTGATTAAGCATGTACTGGTGATGTCATAAAGTTTTCTACTGTTTATATGGAGTAACACTGAGAACTACCAATCTGCTTAGTTTTGAGTTATTTTACCAGTCATGGTATTACGTTTATCCTTGGGAAGAATGTATGGGAAGTGTAATAAAGATATAAGAAAAGAAGAAAGAACTCTTCTGGAAGACAATATACACATAAGCTCAATAAACAAAGTCAAGCATGTTCTTTGGAAAAATAATTATTTAACGGTGTAGAACGGCATGACTCTCAGTTGTTGCACTACTGAGGACTTACCCTCTAAGACCAGGTATCTTGAGCCAGCTCTTCTTGCCTGTAGTTACAAAACTATATCATTCTTTAAAATAATTTTCTGGAACTGAACATTCCAGAACAATTAACTAACAGCAGGGTCTTGTTAAATTTGTAAAAACAAGATAGAAATTCCTTTAGATATCAATGCCTTACAGGTGATTCCTAGAGTGTTTGTATGCATTGCTGTTAATTAAGAAATAAAAGAATGGTATCAAATGTAAATAGAATACACACACTACTCCCTGGTTCATTGCAGAGTTACAAAATGAGCATGCAATGACTACAATCCAGATTGCTAGGGAATATTTTTTTAAATTTTGTACCCATGAATGGTGTAAATGTATAATTTAATAAGCTAAAATATGAGGTTGAAATTAGTATCACTGAGGGGTATACTAAAATAACTAAAGAAAAATCAACATCTAATGATTCTTTTAAAAACTTTTTTTTCTAATTTCAATTGTAAGAATTCAGTATACGATCAAGTTATCAACATAAGGTAATTGTCAACTTAGTGATTATCATGTGACTTTTTATTCTGACTAAGTGTGGATTCCAGAAAGCCTTAATTCTACAGAAAGAAAGTCTATGCTGCTGGAAACAGAAAATTGTTCTATGCCAATTTTCTCTTGGTGCTAGAGGTAATCCTTCATGTGAGCGTGAAAACAAGAGATGAAAGTGGGAGAAGAAAAGTCAGTAAGGAGAAGTGAAGGTAGGGGAAAATGACACTAACACTGCAGAGTAATTGAACTAAAGAAATTAAAATTTAAAAAATTAAAAAAGGAAGAGAAAATTGAAAAGCCTGAAAGGACAAAAAGGGGGAAAAATAAATCTAAAGCTAAGAAAAAAAGATTTTTTTTCAAATTGATTTCCAGAGATAAACCTTGCTCATAGAATAAAAGAGCTTCAAAACTTAAGGTATTTGAAACTTCTGGAAAATAAAAATGAAACAAAAACTCTGATGAATTTTTGGTATTTTCTTTCTGATGTATTTTTGAAACAGAAATACTCACTTTGGTATCAAATCACTTGTTTTAGGTATTTTGTGTTATTTTATAAACTCTTCTTCCAAAGTCTCAAATACTGTAATAATTTTAATGCATCATATTTCACTCCCTACAAAGTTATCAACATTGACAGTGTGCATTTAACATTTCAACAGCTGATTTCTTTTTGAAAACAGAAATATTATGTAAGCGATCTATCTCTATCAATTCTGAATATCCAATCAGGGAAAAATTGATAAATTCCAATTAGTATAGTCAAATAGCATTATACTGATCATAATACTCTGCTCCTATTTGGTTATTCAATGTGTGTGATTAAATAAAAATGATTTTCCAGTTAAATGCAAAATACACATTCAAGTTTTCATCTAGCCAAATGAGAAATTCACTTTGAAAATAATTAAATGTTAAGAAATACATAGATTTGATTAAACAATCTATCTCATTCTTGGGATATTCAGTGTCCTCCAAAACTCTAAAATAAAAGCTGGCTTAGTTTTGTAAGAATTTTTACAATGAAAACTGCATAATTATTTGGCACAGTTGTTGTTTTAAGTCACATAAAACCCAGTTCCATGATTGTTGATTTAGTCCTCCGCGTATCCTACAACTACCACTTCTGCATACTTAAACTGCCAATTCCATTTGCATGAACAGTGAAGAAAAATACCAATGCTTAAAATTTTTGCCCAAACTACAAAGAATTTTAAAAGACTCGATAAACTATAAAAAGACTTATGAAGTGAGACTGACTCCCTAAAGTGAAATCTCCCCATTTTAACTACTTTGGTTAGTGAGATCAACTGGAGTAAGAAAAAATGAAAAACTTTTCATCATTATTAGCCATCAGGGAAATTCAAAACCACATTGAGATACCACCTTACACCAGTTAGAATTACAAAAATTAACAGGACAGGAAACAAGTGTTGGAGAGGATGTGGAGAAAGGGGAACCCTCTTATACATTAGTGGGAATGCAAGTTGGTGCAGCCACTTTGGAAAACAGTGTGGAGGGTTCTTAAAAAATTAAAAATAGAGCTACCCTATGACCCTGCAATCACACTACTGGGTATTTACCCTAAAGATTCAGATGTAGTAAAAGAAGGGCCATATGCACCCCAAAATTCATTGCAGCAATGGCCACAATCGCCAAACTGTGAAAAGAGCGAAGATGCCCTTCAGCAGTTGACTGGATAAAGAAGATATGGTCCATATATACAATGGAATATTATACCTCCATCAGAAAGGATGAATACCCAACTTTTGTATCAATATGGACTGGATTGGAGGAGATTATGCTGAGTAAAATAAGCCAAGCAGAGAAAGTCAAGTATCATATGGCTTCACTTACTTGTAGAGCATAAGGAATAACATGGAGGGCATAAGGAGAAGGAAAGGAAAAATAAACTGGAGTAAATCAAAGGGGGAGACCAAGCATGAGAGACTGTGGACTCTGAGAAATAAACTGAAGGTTTGGGAAGGGAGGGGAGTGCAAGGGTAGGTGAGCTCGGTGGTGGGTACTAAGGAGGACACAAATTGCATGGAGCACTGGGTATGGTGCATAAACAATGAATCCCGGAACACTGAACAAATAAAATAAAATCAAAATTGAAAAAGAATAGGAAAAAAGGAATAACAAAGGGGAGGGGAAGGCACTCTAAATCCCTGGAATTTGGTGCAAGGACAGTTTCAATTTAAGTGTCCCACAGGGTCGTCCCTGTAGAAACCAGTGATAGTTCAGTGCATAGCCCATTTTCAGGCTCTATGCCTTATAGAATATTAGGCAAATGAATGTATGGATAACAAGTATTATTTCTGCTTGTTTCTATCATTTATTTTTCTTCATTTCTGCAGACCTCTGGACAAGTAAAACTTGTCTCATCTTAACAGAAGAAATGTATGTGAGAGAAATATTCTTGCATGTAATCGTTCTATTCTTCTGAAATAGCTAAGCTTTGTGGAGTTTGAATCTACTACTACTTAATATATATACATTAGTAAATATATTAGTATATAACTAATACACTGTATTATATTAATTATATCATATTAATTATATGTTAATATATTTTATATTTACATATAATTATATATATATTTACAGTCAAAGATAAAACCTTGTCGAGAAAAAAACTTGTTACTGTGGGCAGACTTTCCTTTGAACACAAAGGAAATCCTTGTAAAGCAAAAACTCCTTGCCATTTGCAAGTATAGAAATTGCCTTGATAACTGTGTATTCAGTTGTATACCTCTCTATGCCCTGAAGTATACATTGTTGATTATTCTGCACAATAACAGTATTGCTACACACTTACATTCATTAAGAGAGAAAGGTTTATTTGTCCTGTATCATTGTAATACATAAAGTGTAGATAATCAGAAGGTCTTACCTTGAAAAAAGTCATGGTTGCACCGTCCTCCACCGCACCGTACTCTATCTTGGTTTGTTTAGCTAAATCATCTGCAGAGTCAATAGGGGATTCCATGCGCTCCACTGTCAGAAAGGCGGCTAAGTTAGCAGTGTACGAGGAAATGATGATAAGTGTGAAAAACCACCAAATGCCTCCCACTATCCTGGTGGAGAGCGCTTTGGGCATGAGCTCAGAACCTGACAGAGATTGGGGGGGGGGGAAAGGTGAAACGAATACAGAGAATTTGATCAGCAGTCAGATACTTTGGTCACAGTGGCAGAATGGAATCACTGGGTAGTAAAAGCTTAAATCATAAGTCCACACACTGCTTTAGTAAGCAAGCAACAATCAGTGGGAGAGCAGAGGCTAATTTCAGATAATAAACAGTCTCTTAGGATACTTTAACTACAGTGGCAGGAGACTCAATTTCTATCTGAGACAGTACAAATTAATTAGTAATAACATTCATAAAAAATTACACTAGAAAGGAGAAAATAATCTCTCTAGTTTATAAAGTACTTGTATATTTTTTCATATTTTTGTTAGTTACTTCAGTTTTAGAAGAAATGGTTTAACATATTTTCAAATCCATTTCTTAACAAGCTTTATGATGTAAAGTTTCATTTTTCTTGTGCATGAAAGCTCATAAATTTTATGTATCTTGCCATTTAAAAAAGTTATGTTTTACAAAAATACATTTCAATTACCTACACTACTTAAGATATGGGGTTTTATTCCAGGTTTGTTTTAAAATAAGGTGTAAATTATTTCCTTTTGTGTAAACAAATGTCTCCCATCACTATAGTTAACCTCAATGAGAAGAATCAAAATAAGAATAGTTATATTGCCACAAACTTATTTTTACATATATATAAGTATTTCATAAATATATTACAAACATGGCTGGAGTTGCCTGCTCATGATATTAATAAGAGAATGGGATCCGAGAATTCTCTTTTACTTTTGATTATTACTAATTTTAATTAATTTATATTATAAAATAAAATCCTAAAGGTTTTAAAATCAAGTCTCACAGTTTTACCACACTG
>PITA01000567.1:96471-232436 GCA_004023965.1 Spilogale gracilis
ACAGAGTTGGTCTGTAAAAGCTGTATTTAATTTTCTCATATGGCAGATTTTAGAAATAGAGGGAGAGCACATAATTGGACTGATTGACATCTTTAGTTTTCACATAGAATTCCATGACCCACTGACTTTTATATAGGTGCTTCAAGGGAGTCCATGAAAGAACAGATGAGAGATGGGGCAGTAAGGATAAGAGAAGTGGAAATGTAAAGATGCAACATTCTGTCCTCCCATCCCAAATTCATATATACATTTTTAATTCTGAGAAGAAAAGAAGGAAGGAAAGTGGGAAGGAGGGGAGGAGGAAAAGAAGGAAGGAGAAAATAAAAGGAGTTAGGGAGGAAGAATCTTGAAATGATAGCACCGAAATCAAAGGACTAATGCCTACTTCAGTGAGGGAGTCTTGCATAATTTATTTGAAAGAGAGGAGAAAAAATATACTAATACTTAAATTTGAATTATGTGCACTTCTCACATCCTGTACTTCCTTCCTCTGCTTTTTCTCTTAGGTTCAACAAAGTTTCCAAAAGATGCAAATCTCGCCAAGAAAATCTAACTTAAATTTACAATTTGCTCCTCATGGTGACCCCCAGGAAGATTTTTGTCTGTCTGCATTTGATTCATTAGCATATCCTAAGAGTGGATCCTAATGTGAATCACTCCTTTCCTCATTAAATCCCCACTCCCAAAGAATACCCTCACCCCCAAACACACACACACACACACACACACTCCCTCACTGGCCTTGCACTGTTTAGTCTGTAGTCAGCTCTATCTCCTTCACATTTAAGTAACACAGCTCTGAATCTAATTTCATTCTCTATTATTTTCTAAACTAGATTACCTCTTGACTCAAGAGTAACTGCCATCCTCAACTCCACCCTATTTCCAACAGGCTTTCTTTCAGTATCTGCCCCTACCTTGCAACTCCTTCAGATTCAATTTTAAAAATTCTATTGGCACCCATATTTTTTCTGTATTTTTTTCTGCTCATAAAATATATATCACTCTCTTGACCTGATGTAAATTCCCAATGGCCTGACAGTAGATTTTTCAATATTAATATGCCCAATGTGAAACTGTAATCTTTCTCCTAATCCTGCCCTCTTACTGTCTTTTCCATCTCTGTGGATAGCATCACCTGCCAGCATCCCTCAATTAAACTGCAGTGGTCCTGTCCATAGCTCTTAGCTCACTAGGCTTCACACTTTTAAGTCAATTTCAGTTCTTTACATTCCTTTACCCAACAACCTTGACCTCCAAACATTTTTCAAATTATATCAGTCTGCCTCCAGAACATCCCTTTCATTTCTTGCCTTCCTTTTCCCAGTTCTTTTCCACTGACATTAAGGTTAGTTCATATCCTCATATCCTATAACAGTCATCTCCGAACTGGTCTTCCCACTTCTTATTCTAAATTTATCATCTCGACATACTGCTTCCTAGTTACTTTTCATGTAGAATAATCCCCATAATGCCATATCTCTATTAAAAACAAATCTTCAACCATGCCAAGTCTATATACAAAACATTGAGACTCTGAAGCATAGAATTCAAGATCCTCTACACCATGCTCCAAAATACCACTCCATGATTATGTCCCATTACTTTTTCTCCTAACCCTTGGGCTAGTGACCACTTTGCAGAAAAAAAGTCCTATATTGATTTTTAACCATTTCTTTGCTCAGATTGTCCTTCAGCCTTTAATTCCCTACTCTCCACTCCATAGATATTTAAATCCTATAACCTCCTCTCCCTTCAATTCCAACACAGGACCACCACCTAGTTGTAGTTTTTTTTTTTTTTTTTTATTCTATCATGGAGGTAGCTAAGGTACAGACTGGTGACTATTCCTAGGATTCATCATCCTGCCTTGGTTTTAGAAGCCAATAAAACTCTACCTCTTTTTTTTCCTTGAATGCAATGAAATTTGAGTCACTGGGATTTGTGGCTCAAATTCCAGAATTAGATATCCTCCATAAGGATATTTGCCCTGGACTTTCTTTCCCCCCTCTATCTTTTAGGAGATGGTGATGACTACAGATGTATTAGAAGCCCTATGTTGAGAAGGACAGAGCAGCTCTTCTACCAGCCTTGGACTGCACTTCTCTGGATGGTGAAGTAACAGAGAGATGTGTTTTCTGATCCAAAGCACTGTTTGTTTGGTTTGGTTCGGTTTTAGTTTTGGTTTTGGTTTTTGGTTTTTTGGCTACCTTCGTTAAAGAAACGTAACCAGTATTTAAAAAACTTAGGTTACTCTTTCTTTCCTTCATGTCTATGGCACTAAGAGCTTCAAGCCATATCATAGTCTGGCTTCACTACAAATTAGTGCATGCATATCTCCCTTATTCTATTAGACTGTAAATGAATACATTTAAATACAGTTTTTGATTTACGTCATGTATTTTACAATATCTAGCAAGAGATTTTAAACCTAGTTTGCATATAAAGCATTTTGAATCATTCTGATGTTCCTTCTACTTTTCCTTTCTTTTTCAATTTCTGGCCATACATATAAAATGATAATCCTAGTTCTCCATACCTAATTCTTCCTTAACCAAGCTTCCGTCTTTGTAAAACTCTTGTTTTGAATACATTGCCTTTTTAAAATACCATCTTTTAATTGTTTTGCAGGTTCTAATAAAATTATTATTAAACACCAGCCCTATGATACCTTCCTTTTAACTTCTGTGACATGCACTTGTGCTTCTCTAACCTATGCCCCACTAATAGGAGATACCTTTTGGCTGTGTCTTGAGATCTTTCCACCCTTTTTGATGATCTAGCACACTCATGGCTTTAGGCTCTGTGCTGATAATTTCAAGACCTTCTCAGTATATAGTCATCAATTCTTTTCAAAATCTTTCAATCCATCTTTGTGTATTCCTACTTAGGCAGTTCACCATTACCTTATACTTCCACTGAACCCAACAACTTCTCCCAAACTAGTTCTCTTTCCCAACATCTCCACTTCTAAAATAACATGACACTTCTCTGAGTTCTAGAAGCTTAAAGTTTAGTTCCACTTCCTTTTAATCTCCTTCCTTAAGTATAAAAAAAATGCATAAGCCATATCAACTTTTCTTTGATGATGCCTCTTTGCTTTGTCCCATCAACTTCCAGTGCATTTTCATCCCTGTTCTGAATCATGGGTTTTCAAAATCAATTCCTATTTGATTCCCTTTTTTTTCCATTTTGTCTTGCAAACTATCTTCATATTTAGGTTGGCACCAAGCAACTTCCCTTCTCTAGAACCATCTATTTCTTTTAGCTATTGAACTGTTTTAACATTCTATGCTCCTGGATTTCCAGATTTTATACGATATGACCCAATATTTTTAACCTTTTTCAGATGTTATGTAGACTTGCCAATTGTTTCATTATGTCTGCTTATGCTGTTCCTAAGTGAGAAGTCATCTTCTCTTCAGTTGTTTCACCCAGCTACCTACCCAGCTAACACTATGGAATTTCTAAAATTCCGTAGTGTTTACTTTTCCCCAAAGCTTGCTTGTTTCAAATCTCTATATTGTGGTCTATTGCTTTGGGCCCTATAATTCATATTTTATGTACCGATTTTGTATTCCCAAAGTTTTACGAGGTCCATGAGAGATGGAATTTTTATTATCATTATCATTATCATTATTATTATTATTATATTTATATTATTTCAGTTGCCTAAAATGGCATAATAAAATCACTACAGGTGTGGGTACTAGAGAACTTAAGCTCTAGCCACATTATGTTTTATACTTGGTGACAGATAGCTAATCTAATTCTGGAATTTTTTTTATCACTTTCTACTTCAGCCATGCTAAATTGTTCACTATTACTTAAAGGAGCTGTAGAATTTCTCAGCATACTGATCAGGCCAGGTTAGTGCTAGTACAGGTTAGCCTGGAACCACTGGTATGTTGAGCACTTACCTGAGAAGCAGAGCCTAGGAGTGGGTATTATGACCAATCCAGCCTAAAAGCCCATAGCTGGAAATGTGAGAGTATTTCTAGAAATTGGATCTAAATGGACTTAGAGATACAAAGGTAACCTTACTTCTAGAAGAAGAAGGTACTATTAGTTTAATTCAGGAATGCCCTGAAAAGAGCTAGCTATAATCGCTATCATACTTGAGTTAAAAAGTAGATTAAAGCCCAGAAGGAAAAAGGATAAAATATGCATGTTCTGTTAAAATTGATGGCATCACTTGTGGGAGTGGACATAAAGTGGGAACATCTCAAGCGTTTAAAAAACACGTTGCCTTCTACTAAAGGAAGATTTTAAAACAAGGCATGAAAAGACTAGTTGAGGTCCTCCAGGTAAGGCAAGCTTGAATAACTGTCTATTGAAAATGAGGCATACAATTACAAATTACACTCTTTCCTTATGTTTGTGTCATACTTGCCAATTATAAAAAAAATTCAGCTATATATGATCCCATTTTGAGCTGCAGCAAATAACCCAAGATACAAGAAATATTGTTATTATTAAAAACTGAGATTAAGTGAGGTTTAGATGACTCAGGAATCTGCTCAGTTTCATAGAAGGCTTGCAAGATGAGTATCTTGCAAGCAAATCCCTGCTCTCTTATTGCTATACATTCCAGTCATCATTCAGTCTTTATCATCTTCCATAAAAAAAAGAAAAAGAAAGAAAAGGGAATTTCTGTGATCTAATTCAGTTCCCAGTGATAGAAGAATATTATTTCTAGTTTGCCTGCTTTCTGGTTAATGAGGTATTGCTTGCTTCTCATGAAGAATAAAAAAGACTCTTTATTTTATCACTTTTGTTTTTAGCACACTTATACCCTGAGCTCCATAGAATTAAATTTTGCACACCGAAAGCATTTAAAAATTAAGATTTGGTCGTGACTTGAGATGTCATGACTTGATGTCACTGGAGTACAAAAAAATATTCACAGATGTTCAAAAAAAGATCATGTTTTGGTTAAAAATGTATTAACTGCCATCTGATTTCTATTCAGAAATACTGCAAAATTAATGTGATTTTTCTATGTACCACCATATCAAGCCTAATAATATAAACTTTTAAATGTCAAAATTAAATAATATATTCATACATATAAAATTCTTAAAGGATGTTCAAATTTTTCTGAAGTCTGAACTATTTTTACACTATTATCTTTGCTCTATATTTTGCATTGCCATTTCAATTCTAGCTATTTTGCACATGTAATATAATACTGCTTCTTTTACACTGTCAGGAAAAGTTATCTCTTTGAATCCATGAAAAAGACTAAAAAGCAAGAGCCTCAGCAATTTTTGTAAACCATCACAGTATCTTTGAGACGAAATAAATCAAGTTAAAAGAATTTAACTCAACATATTGGGAAAAGAAAAAAAAAAAAAAAAAAACCTTCTCAGGTAGACTGCTTATTTTTCCAAACTGTTCATTTTTAATTATCTTTGACTTCAGAAAAGGAAATATCAAGAAGTAATCTTAAAATATTTTTATGTGCCTATTAAAAATAATAATAAAAGATAATGCCGTATGACTTTAGGGAATGCACCATGTCAAAAACAGTGCTGTTCAGCTCTCTTCCTAACACCTGTATAAGACACAGGCATTCACGATGAGAAATTTCTGTAAAAATGCCCTTGCCATTCCAAAGCCTCGTCTGTCCAATTATCTTGTATGATGTTACTCAAAATCTAAGAAATGCATATATTTCCTCCAATACTTTTGCTCGATAGCAAAGCAATACTGTCTTCAGCAGCATATTTCACCAGTATGCAAACCCGGACTCTGAGCAATTGCTTTATGGGCACAATCTACTTATATTCAGCAACTATCATTTAACTTTTAGTTTGTCTTCCTATAATTGCTTTTTACTTTCTGAATCCATACTATCCAACAGACCACTTTCAGTGCATGATTAATGCTAATAACTATCCTTAGCCAGAAACTTATTATTGTGATCATTTCAAATAAAGTTTCTCTAATTTAAGTAACATTTTTTTTCAGAAATAAGGATGGTTGATATTCTGTGCCCTTAGATATTATATATTTTATGCTAATAGTTATCAATAAAAAACATATATCTCAAAATAATTTCAATTGTTCAGTAAGTTAAATTCACTTTACTTAAAAAGTAATCATGTGTGCATCAGAATATCAGTCACAGCAGCCCACACTGGTATTTTTTTAATTGAGCATATATTAAGTACTTTGAGAATTACTTTCTAAGAAAAAGACTTCCCTAGCTATAGTTAATTTTAGTTACCTTCCAAATCATTAATGAGCAGGATATTAGTTAAGGTTGTATTGTGTTTTCTATGCTTAAATGTAAAAGGCTTCATAATGTAAAAATAATGTGGTGAGGTTTTGAAGGTGAATGAAGTTAAACTGTGGTTAGGAAAGAAATGAAAGGAACAAAACATTTGGAAAAATGGTTATATAAACTAGGACATAATACACAAGTTTGCCATTTAGAAAGATAATTTAAAAAAAAAAACAAACACAATTGAACATAAATATATTGAGTTCAATTAGAGTTCAAAGCTTAAGAATAATCTGTCATACATTCATGACCCCACTTGAGAAGAGTAGATAAACTCTAATGTAATATATTATCTAGTTAGCACTATATCAAAAGATATCCAAATAACCATTGAAAAAAATTTTGTTGAAATAACATGACTTCACACTCCAAATCAAAGTAATGCTAATACTGCAAGAACTATGATGATAGCAATAGATTCTTCATGCTGTTATCATTATTCATATCACTGTAAAAGTAGTTCTGTGTCCTTTTTTTTAGCATAGTCTCTCACTGACATTTAATTAACTTGAACCGTTTTTGTATCTGAATCTCACCAGTGCCCCCATCCTATATTTCCAACTCCCTACAAGAGATTTCCACCAGGATGTACAGCCAAACTTCAAACTCACCATGCCAAAATCTTGGCATTTTCCAACAATTAAGAGGAGAATTCTCGAAGTCAACTATTTTCCCTCTCCTTCAATGTCTGTGTCCAGTATATCAGCAAGGTTTATTAAATTTTTTCTGCAAAATAATCATTGGATTTGCCTTTAAAATCCCATTTTACAATCCCCTATTATCGTAATTTTAGCTTGGGCTTTGTTTACCTCTAACTCAATAGGTCTCTTTGCCTTTTGATTCTCCCAGCATCATCTCTTTTGTCCATCTACATATAACTATTAACCAAATCTTTTCATATTGTAATGTTATTTATTCCTTCCTTAGATACCTACAAGAAAAACATTTCTTTCCAATAAACTACAATCTCTTCTGCCCCGTTTTCAGAGCTTTGGAAAACTGAGTCATCTCACCATGTTTCCTACTATGCTCCCCAAATCTTATAATTTATGCAAAGAAGCCAATAAATATCTCACACACAATATTCATATTAACATTTCCATACTTTTGCTAATGTTGTCTTTACAGCTAAAATATTGCTTATTACAGTACATTAATTAATATCTTATTTATATTTTAAAGTATAATTTACTTATTGGATGATAAGCCCTTTGACAGGAAGAAATACACCATGTTTATTTTAATCTCCTCTACCCAAAATGCTCTCTCCATTTTCCTCTATTTAATATAATTCTCATCATCTTTTAAAGCCAAATTCACTTATTGAGATAATAGACTTTTTAAGGAAGCCAATATGTCATTTTAACTTTATATCTCCTACAACAGTGGAATAATACTGGAAATAGAATAAGCACTCAGTAAATACTATCATTTTATTGCCTATATATAGAGAAAAATAAAACCCTTTAGTGCTTTGTTCACTGTTATTTGAATGTGTGATGTAACTAGATGTAGAAGATATAATGCAGAGTTTCTTTCTTAGTGAATAATTAACATAACAATGCTTCTCAATTAATAGTACAAAGAAATGTCTTAGTTACAGGTAAAATGTAAAGGTATACAAGGTATAAGGTATTGTGGATTTTACAAAACAGTTGCTAAGAATTATGTGGTCTTCAATCTCCATGTTATCAAGCAAGTGCAATGTGGTAATATTAATGGCTAGTAGCAACTTTGGACAAACAGTATTTGTCTTAATTGCCTGTTTACTCTGCCCACCTGCGTCTTTGGGACACACTTTCTGAGCAGGATTGCTTTACATTTAAACTATTGATGGAATTATTCCTACTGCCTTAAACCCAGAGATAATAATGTGTAATATGTATTCTCTATTTTATTCAGTTAACTCATTCTCTAAACATAAGCAAGACACTGGAAGGACTATAAGTTTATGCATGCAAAAAAATGAGTAGACATAAAAAAGGAAAAGAGCTTTCTATTACTCTCATCACAAGCCTGAGTTTTCTCAAAAGAGTGAGTGGTAGGACTTAAGATATGACTTGTTTTGAAACACTACCTCGTAACACTCATTTTCTTTTAAACGAGAGACCTCCAGGCAGCTGCTAGATGGTTAGCTCAGTAGAAACAGCACACCAAAAAAGTGGGCACTAGATGTTTCTTATTGACACAAGAAAAAACAACATGAAACTAGAGGAGGTAGCTCAGAAATACTAAGAAACAATAGATCTCTTCATGAAACTGAAGTCTAGACACAATAAAGGCTCCCCCTGTTAGCAGGATTTTGGCTATGAATGAAAGCACTGCTTTTAAATGTGCACAGAAAGAAGTCTTAGCCATTATTCAGCCCTTTCAGGCACAGCTTTCCCACCACTGGTGATCATTGTTGATAATGTAATCCTGGAGCATGACTTAAAGAGGTGCATGTAAATACTGAGTGTTGACAGGGACGTAGGATTGAAACTGGGAATCCCTCCGGCACTTAGTAATTCTACGGACAAGAAGCTGAAACAAGTGTTTAGAAAGCTTTTTTTTTTTTTTTGCTGCCCTGAAAATGACTTTTAAAAAAAGATTCTAATCTTTCTCTTATTATCTTATATAAGATTACCTTTTTGTTACATTTGCTTGGCACTTTTGAAATAATGCTTTAGGATGACTGTGCAAGCTAGGTGGATGCGCAGTGGAGAACGGAACTGATCACTGTCTTGATAGTTTTGTCTTTGGTGCCCTCTCTCTCTCTCTCTCTCACTCTCACTCTTATTGAGTAATAAGACAAGTCAGTTTGCCTCACTCATGTCTCTTGTACTCAGTTAAATGTTCTCAAGTTCTCTCTACTTCCTGAATGTCATGATTTCTAAATATGGAACAAAGAATGCTTTGTGAGAAGCTTGGATGGGACCATTGTTTGCGTTGCTTTTAATGTCAGTTTCTGAAGAATAAGGACTTCCATTGGGTTAGATTCAAGATAAGATAGGTCAGTGTTAAAACATGTAATTTTCTAATGATATTTAAACATTAAAATGAACAAATAAATGTAAGAGTTACAAATAAGGACTGTCTATAGTTTGAGGAATATCTAGATTAATCTTCAATTTAGTATCTCCTAAAATTCTAAACCAGCAGCAGATGCCCTAAATCTACCCGAAAATTTTTTATTGCATTTATAGAAATAGATACTTTTTTTCCTGCATTCCTTAAACTTTTAAAGAAAATTTTATGTATACTTATAGGTCTTTCCTTCATTCAATATAGCTAGTGCTTTTCTACTTTACAGTACATTAAACTATTCACTGAAATATAAGACACTGAAACAAGGTACAAAACCTTATGTATATTAACACCTTAAAGAATCAAGTCATTATTTAACATCATCTTCTGCAACTTTAAAAGTATGCCGCTTATTTCCCATAGCAAAATATAAGAAAAATCTAAGAATTAGTCAATTTGCATTCAGTTTTATCATCCTCAGATATTTTGTTCATCAAATATGGACAAATCCATGAAGACTTTAAATTTAAAATATATTTCATATGCAAAAAATATGTATGTGTGTAGACACTGTTACACACAAAAATTTAAGAATTCATTTGAACAATGTTTAAAAAAACTAAAAATTAATTTGTCATTTTGCATTCAATTTTATCATCCTCAAATACTTTGTCTATCAAATATGGACAAATTCATGAAGGCTCTAAATTTCAAATGTATTTCATATACATAGAATATATGTGTGTACATTGTTGAACAAATAGATAAAGAAATAATTCTCAAGAGATATTTTCCATTACTATTAGTCTTCTCATCTGTCACCACCTGTCTCCTCTCTCATCCTCGGTTTCTTGATCTGTAAAGTGAGGAGGCTGCCCCTGGGCATCACTAAAGCTTCTTTCTAACATGGACAATCCAAGATTTTATTTATATGGGTAATTACTTAAACAGCATAAACAGGACAAAATTTATATTTGTATGTAAGTCCTTGTAAAAATTTAACAAAACACTGCAATTAAATACCTCTTTTAACGTACCGATTCAAGTTCTGATTGAAAAAGAAGATAGTGGTATAAATGTGCCGCTAGTAAGAAGTTAGAAAATTGTATCACTTCCAGAGTGTAATTCAGTGAAGATTTGTCATTTATTCCTTACTATTGTATTTTAGAGAACTAGAAAACTGGTTTAGCTTTCAAAATTTTTTACTGGGACAGAAGTATTGATTTTCTTTGGTTTACTTAGTGGCTATATAGATAGATAGAGATACAGATATAGAAAGATATGAAGATAATCACTCAATTCTACTCCTGAAACCAAAAATAAGTAAGTCAATACATAAAATACATTTTATTTTTTAAAAGATATGAATATATATAAAGGAGATAGGATACTTCTTCCTACAATAATGAAACGTGTTTTTTACCAAATAAATACAAATCAAGAATCTATTCATGAAATGTAATAATCAATTAGGTCTGAACATTTGAGCCCTATGTAAAGAGGCAGATGGTTCTGGGTTGTGGCAGGCAGCCCACGCTGGGGACTGAGGAAGTTATAGTTAAAGTGCTTGGCTGTAGCTCTAACTTCCAGACAGACATTAATTATTTCTTCATTTTCCGCTCTATCTTCCTTGTATGTTCAACATCCCCCCCTCAAACTGGCTGTGATTTTTCCAGTTTATTGTCTCCCTTCTAGCGCATTTCTTCATTATTTACTATATCCCTGTCAGAAGATAAAACAATCCTTATATTTAAATTACAGTGACAAAAAAGCAATAACACAAATACAGTGATTAGCTGCCTCTTCCTAAGGGCCCACTACACATATGTGTGAAGTCAGTCCTTTGAAGGGCAAATAAATATATCTGACAATGCACAGTTACTTAAAGAATTATTAGCCAAACAGACTGTGTGTGGGCATGTATGTATGTGTGTGTACTATTTACTATGAAACCCTTTGGGTATGATCATCTGATCATTTTGTTAGGATTTCTACAGCATTCTTTAGCTCTCTATCATTTGTTTCATTTTTAGGATAAATGGTAAAATCTAACATTTAAAAAACAGTATGTTTTAGTAGCTAGTCACTATAATTTTTACAAGGTGTAAAAAAAGAAATACATATGAAAGCTATTATGATTTAAAGGTACCACGTGCTCAAATATATAATATGATTAGAACTCTGTGCCTTATTTGTAAGTGCATGCTATGTGCTACATATTTACTACCAAAAATATCTCACAAAATTACAAACTGTTTAAACTTGATTTGAACTCATGATATTCTATCTTTACCTACTTAGTTTCTAACTCTTTATCAGTTTAAAGTTGGAAGAATAAATTGTGTTTGTTATGTTTTAACTTAAGGCCAAAACAAAGTACACATTAGATTAGCCTGGATTTTGCACCTGGTTAAATTATTTCAATGCTCTAATGCATGAATCACTAATATGTTTAGAGCTTTTACTTTCACTGTAAAACAGATTGGTTTTGATTCAATTAAAATTCATTTTTGCAAATATGAATTGAAAGTCCTCGTATTAGAACAAATTTAGTTAAGAACTTAGCACTAGCAGTACATAGCAACTTTGATTCATAGCCACAGTGAAAATTATCTGAATACTATAAAAATGGGGATAAAAGTAATAATGGATTTGTATGTAAATGGTGGCTTAAAAAACTTAAAACATTAATGGTTTGACTGGTTATGTGGTTTGATTATCAGAGAGTAAAAATAGCATTTGGCATATTTCAGAAAAAGAATTATTTCTTGAGATTATTTTATTAAGATTGGAACAAGCTCTAACATGTCATAATATTCTTTGGTGCAGGTATTTAAAATTTTGACATGTATTTGGAAGAAAGATCATCTTTATAATTGTTTTCACCCATGTGACATCATGTGAACATCACCATTAATAAATAGCTTTGTGACAGCATTTGAAATTTTACTCTGCAGCTCTCCCCATCACCCAACCCTACCTATTTCCCAAAGCTTGCTTCTCGTCTTGGAAATTACAGTAAGCTATATTGATCCGGAAGTTCACATGTGAATATCTACTATTTTTTTAATCTATGCAAAGTAAGACCATGCAATTACTTTAATGAATTCTTATGATTTGCCATGAGTAATAAACAGGAGGGACAATTCCAGGTTTCAGATATATTTCATTTGGTAAAATCCATGCCTTAATCATTTTATTAAATTTGAAACCAAGATTGTCCAGTTGTTCCCTAAAATCTTTTCTTTCACCCGTACTATCAGAAAATAACTATGCTTAATTTTTATACTTGAATGCTTATTTTATTTCTACTACACTTTTCTTATTTTTGCATCTTTAGCAAAGCAATATTTCTAGTTAGAAATAAGTTAAACAAAATACAACCATGTATAATTAGATGCATCTTGTATAAAGCCCACACAGACTCTGTGATCACCTACCCTGTATGTAATATTTGGTTTATTAGATGCACAAATAAAGCATCTTTAATTTCTCCAACTGTATAAGCTAGACTGGAAACTTGGGGTCAGGAAGATAAAATAGAATGCTAGTTATCTTTAACCATGAAAGCAAATATTTAAAGGACATCTTTTTTTTGTTTAAGAAGTACTTTTTTCTTAACATATAATGTATTATTTGCTTCAGGGGTACAGGTCTGTGAATCAGCAGTCTTACACAATTCACAGCACTCACCATAGCACATACATACTTAAAAGTCAATAAATGATTCCAATATATCTATTTTATTCAATCAACCAAATCAACTGAGAATCATGACAGATAAACTTACAGGCAAATTATGAAGTGGCTTTAAAAAATTACCTAACACTTACTCAAATTAACAAAAAATATAGAAAAGTAGATGATTCAAAGAGCTGAGGTTTTATGACTCAAAAGGAGATTAGTAGATAGTAGTAAATAGTAATAATAGATTAGAAATCATTTGCTAAAATTTAAATCAGGACATGAATTCTTTATCACTTTAACCTACAAAATTATTTTCATTTGTATTATTTCTTTCTACATCATATGTAAAATTTGGTAATAATTTTAAGGGAAAAATTAACATTTTCTAAATTATGCTATTTTTTTTACCAAAAACAATTCCTTGATTATGTGGACTTTGAAAATGGCATGGAATTGTATTGATCAATAGTCATGAAATTATCATGTATTTACAATATTTGACCCTGCAAATAATAGGGTGGAAATAATGACCCTAAACGAGTGTATATGACATGTTTATGCACTAGATTATAATCACATCTTTCATCTTTTTTTGCTTCTTTTCCCCCCAGTTTTTTTTTTAATTTTATTTATTTATTTGACAGAGAGAAACACAGCTAGAGAGGGAACACAAGCAGAGGGAGTGAGAGAGGGAGAAGCAAGCTTCCCTCCCCAGCAGGGAGCCCGATGAGGTGCTTGATTCTGGGACTCCAGGATTATGGCAGCCACTTAGAGACTGAGCCATCCAGGCACCCCTTCTCCCAGTTTTATTGAGAAATAATTGATACACGTCACTGTATAATTCTAAGGCATACAGCACGATAATGTGATTTACATGTATTGAGAAAGGATTGCCATATTAGGTTCAGCTAATATCCATCTTCTCATATAGATTCAATAAGAAGAAAGGAAAAAAGGAAAAAAAAATCTCCTTGTGATGAGAACTCTTAGGATTTACTCGCTTAACCACTTTCCTGTATATCATACAGTAGTGTTAACTAAAGTCATAATGTTGTATGTAACATCTCTAGTACTGATTCATCTTATAATAGGAAATCTAAAGTTCTCCATCATTTTCCTCTAATTCTCTTCCTCCTGCCTTCCCCCCTACCCCTCGTCTGCCTCTGGTAACCAAAAACCTGATCTCTTTTCCAGAGTTTGGTGGGGAGTTTTTTCAATTTTATATATAAGTAGATCTTAGAGTATGGATCTTATGTTCTTTAATATAGAAAAATATACCACTGATAAATGTTTATTTTTACAAAACATTAAAGATAACTTTAAGTGATTTTGTTTGATGCTCAAGTTTTATAATTGTATATAACAAGAGTTTTTAGAATATATGCAGTTTTAGAATAATTATTAAATAAGAATTTAAGTATATTATAACATTTATATTAGCTTGTGTTCTCAAAACTCTAGGCATTTCCCATTTTAAGCTACTTTTTTTCTGTCACTGCTTCTTTATATTATTATATTATAATTGAGTTGTTTCTTATTATGGAACTAAGAATTGACTTCTGGTCAATGGGATTTCTTATATAGTATGTGAATGTCTTTATATACATATGTATATATATACATACTTATACACACACGTGTATATATTTACTTTTTCAAAGAGGCAAAGAACATATTTTATGCACTTCTAAATGCATTTTTCTTCTGCATTTTGATTCTTTAAATAGATTTACTTATCCTAAGCCAATAAAGTAGGAAATGTGCTCATGAAAGAAGGCCAAGAAGTCCATCTGTGTCTGTTCATTTCTCTGAGCTATCAGTTCCTTAATTTCTCAAAATATTTTTTCATCTCAAGCTTGCCTATCTGTTTCGCTAAACAGAGACTGTTCCAACTTCTAGCAGTAGGAACCTTTTTTCTAAATTCCAAATGAACTATTTATAAAAGAAATTATCTTCTTCCTTCAGCATCCAAAAATTCTCCATTCATTCTGAAACTTAGTATGTATGGAAAACATTTAAATTACTACTTCCTGTCTCTATCATGATTTTCATGACATTTTCTCAATAATCATGTTTACAAAAAGTCGTTTCATCATTTGACGTACTTCAATAGAATTTCTCATGACACATAACATCAAAATTCCTTCTGCATTTATGACAGAGACAATGATTCAGTAAGATACTTATTAGTGATGTTTTATCCCGGGTGTAATACCTCGGGGTGTTTAGTTAATAAACGTTTAAACTTTGATTTTATTGATAACTTAAAACATACTTTGTTATCTCTTTTTTTTTATAGAGAGCACTTTAATTTCTAAAGTATATTCTAGATACCAGTTCTAGTCTTTTGATATATTTCCCTCTGTGACTTCCAGTAAGTCTGTTAACCAGTCAGTGCCTCAACTTTCTTATGTATAAAATAAGGGGATCACGTATAATCATCTTATCACTTCAAAATAATTTTATAAGGCTACTAATATGGTTGTTTTATTGTATTTACCTTCACTGTCTGTATCTGCAACATTTTGGGAACGTTAGGTCTCCATTTCTATTCTTTTTTCTCTTAGCTCTGTCTTTACATAGGAATGCTTCTACTTGAATGAATGTTATCACTTGTTAAATATAGGCTATCATGCAAATGTATTAACTGAATAGTAGTGAATTTAATAAATTATTCTACATCTTTTATATAATTATTTGTTACTTCTACTAAATCCTATTATCTATGTCTCTTGTGCTCTTCCCCGACCTCTCCTGAGGTAACACTGACTTACAGTTCCTGAAATCTTTACAAAACTGTCATAACTAAGCAATATTTATTTTGTCACATTCAAACATATTGAAAAGAGATGATAATCAAGGAATAAGTAAACTGGCAGAAACAAAATCTTACCTCATTTCAATTACCTTAGATAGGGCATGTTCACATCTTCAAAACTACATAAAAGACAATAAAGGGCAATCATAATAAATACTGGCATGTAAGGAAGCTGCACATAATAAGATGACACAAGGATTTCCTGATGAATCTAGCCTCGCTGCATGTATTTTGTTGGTATTTTAAAATAACCAAATATAATGTAATAAATTAAATTGTCAGAGGATTTTAAATTACATCTGTACCAAGCAACACTTTGGACCAAACAATCAAAGACTAAGAAAAGACGGTCAAATGGCGCTGAAAAGCTCTGACCAATCAATGATTGAGAGTCGGGGGGGGAAGGGGGAAGAAAGAAGAGAGAAATTCAGAATTATGTTCTTTGTATTAAATGGAAGACAAAGAAGGAGGAGGGAGGTGGGGAGAGAAAGAAAAAAATATTCCAATGGCCCTGAGCACAATTAAAGATGCACATTTGATTATGATGCATATAATGGCCTCAAAAACAAATGAAGGACTAAGTAACAAACTAAAATGTAACCTATTGCCTAATGCTATGTAGCTGATAGAACTCTGACTTTATACCACAGTCATGTGTCAAAGATTAGAAACATGTTAACCCCTATGGAAAGAAAAAAGTGACCAAAATGTACTAACCCGATACTTAAAATACCTAAAATACTAATTTTTCAGGAAACAGATTTCTATTAAAAACTGCAAAACAAATTGCTAGCTATACCACCTCTTAAAGTCTTTTGGGTTGAGACTTTAAACTCTGAACTCTAATTATAGTTGTGAAAGTGGAGTTCTGTTTATAGGGGCCTCAATTTTGTCCCTTGGGCGCTCGGCATGCTGTTAACACTCAGGCTCCAGTTCTGTGATTAACTAGGATTAACCACCAGACTTCATCAGATTGCTTTGTTTCTTTAGACTTCCATTCTTCATTTATTGGCATGAAGTTCTGCCAATTATATGTTAAAATTCTGTTTACAGGTGACACACCCAGAATTTCACAGAAGGTTATTTTATTTAAAATGGTGTTTGTATCTTTATTGTTATTAAACATATAATTCAGTTTTCCTAAATGTCATCATGCATTTTATTTATTTATTTATTTGAGATAGATAGAGAGAGAGAGAGAGAGAGGATGAGAGGGGAGAAGGTCAGAGGGAGAAGCAGACTTCCCCGTGGAGCTGGGAACCTAATGCGGGAGTCAGTCCCAGGACTCCAGGATCATGACCTGAGCTGAAGGCAGTTGCTTAACCAACTGAGCTTCCCAGGCGCCCAATGTCATCATGCATTTAAATGACACAGATAATTCCTGTCATTCCACTAATCTAATTTATTCTAAACTGCTTCAAGAATTTATGACTTGGTACTGTAAAATAATATATATGCATCTTAATGTCTTATATATATATATCTGAATTAAATTTCTTAATATTTTTATAGTGTTACATTTCCTTTTTACTACAAGTCTCTGGCAATCTCTTAGCAAACGTTTTAAGAAAATCATCCTATTGCTTTGTGCCCTTGTTCATAACTTAGAGAGTCTACAAGTTTTTGCTTTTTAAAACAATATATGAGGGGAAAATAACAATCCAAAAAGCAATGTGTTGTTTGCTATGCTACCACCTCCTAGTGAGGACCAACACAGTCACTAATATTTATTAGGCCAGTAAATCAAATCTCAGGTAGGTAACAGGCGGTTCATAGAGCCAGAGACTGCAAATAGAATTGCTGTTGGTTGTAGTGTGGCATATGGCCTTTCCCTACGTTATGGACAATCATATCAACTGGCCAACATCTTCTGTAGGCAGTGCTTAACACTGAAATACCAGTTACTCTCTTCAACTTCTTGAGCCTACAGTGCAGACTTTGTGCCTTTGTAGAATGCTGCCTCACCTTTCGTGCCTTTTAGAGCACTGTCTCTGGATGGACTAATTTCGTACTACTTGGTAGCTTCCCATGTATGTTTGTCCTTTTGCAACATTAAATTGTAAATCCTTCCACATAGACTGAACACATATTAAGTCTGCACTTCTCTACATTGCTTAGTCATTATTCTAGAAATAGTGAGTGTTCACAAATTTGGGGATGGATTTAAGTCTCTGGAGTTTATGGCCTTAACCTTAGGGTTTAAAAAAGAGACAGAAACATACATATGATCTTGCTTTCTAAGTAAAATTCAAAAGCTAAAGCATCTGTAGGAAATCCTTTCACACAAAATTCCTTTACAATACCCTGGATAAAGAGAAAAAGAAAAAGAAAATGTAGCTTCTCTAACAAATTGGATCTTTGAAATAATATTTTGTGTATATTTTATTGTACAGCAGAATTTCTGCATAGGTTTTCATATTTGAATCAAGGACCTCCAATTATTGCCTCCAGCTGCCGTGTTTTGTATTAAAAATCTTCTTTTTATCCTCCAGAATGTTCATCCACATAACCATAACTGTCTTATGTAATAGATTTTTATTACTTATTTATTAAGATGTAAAAAATACAAATTCTACCTTTATACTTCTGAAATAGTTTAAGTATAGTTCCTTAGCAGGTTATTCCAAATATGTATTAGGTTTTATGTATTAGGTTTTACAAATGGGAAACACGTAAGGAAACATATTTATCATATTGTGGTTGACATAACTAATACTGATACATTGAAGGGCAGATGGGTAAAAAAAGAGTGAGAGAGAACTGATAGACCCAGCTGGAATAAATTTCAAGCAACAAATAACAACAATAAAAATCATGGTGTATTATCATTTAGGACCCAATGAAAATTTATATAATCTCAATCTTGTTGTAAGTCATGATCATTGATAACACTCTGGGTGCATATTATCTTATGATCACAAAGAAATAAATAATATACCTTCATTGATTCTAAGAAAGAAATAAGCAACGCTTGGTCCAAATTTGAGAAAGAGTAGCTGCCATTTATGAAGCTTTTATCTAACAGCACTTTTTATTTGCAATAGGCTAAGACCTAAGCTATAATACTTTCCATTAACTACAAATGAGAATGTGTAAAAGAAGCTGGAAGGCTGAAAACAAAAGATTAAAATGACTGAACGCCTTGCAGGATGGATCATATAATCCTTTGATAATTGCATTCATTTTAAGATGAGCCATTCAAAATTGTTACCTGTCCAACTTGCAGCATAAGATAAACAAACTAGAAGCGTGGAGATAAAAATGCTGTTTGTCCCTAAACAGGTCATTTTAATATCACTACAGTTGAGTTTTAGACACTCTAGGCTTACATGTGTGATGAATATGCTTATTTTCTGGCTTTTTGCACTTAGGCTACTTGTACTGTATATAGAATTAGAACATTAATAACTATCATCTGATGTTGTCCAATATGTAAATGAGATTTAAAATGCAATGACCCCCTTCAGCCCTAATTACAGAGTGTGGGTCATAAGGTAGACAAATATGGCTCTAACAGAAAAGATTACAACCTCATAAAATATGTAGCTTCAAAATATGTATAAGATTAAAATCTACATAACTCACCTATCTAGAATGTTGATCACATATAGAACAGATAACTAATTTCATCCTTACAGTAAATACAAAATAAAGTATCGACCATTTTATAAAATACTACTTCCTTTAACAAATAAGGTAAAATTACTAATAAAACTAAAATTTATTTATTCCATGTCCTTGCTCTCAAATCCTAATTTGTCACTATGAAGAAAGCTTTATTGCTAGGTCTATCATTATTTCATAATAAGGTCTTTTGCTTTTTCCAAATATCTAATTTTTTTAAACATTCAATAAATGTAGGGAACTCTTAAAATATTCAGTGAATGTCTTTCTGACAATAGCAAATCTTGATTTTATAACCAAATTCACAAATAAGTAATAATGAGTTGTCCTGACACTAGGCATTATTAAATTAAATTTTTTTGCATTCACTATTTACTTTTTAAATAAAGAGGAGAAAATATCCCATGGCCAAAAATGTTTAGAAAATGCTGAGCTAAACAAACATACCCAGATTTCTTTACTGTAAGACTTTTCAGAGCTTTAATTTGCTAATAGTGACTCTTCACGAGGAGGATCTGGTACACAGTTCTCCTGACTTTCTTTGATCATAGAACTCACTTGGATTCATTTTTCCTCCCTAGAAATATTTTAGCATTTGATGTTTTGTAAATACTGCCCTATGATACGCTATCAAGTATGTATCTTGTATTAAGAAGCCTACCACATTTAACAATTTTTTGCACCAACTTCATCATTGCTTTATAAAAGTTAGGGAAAACACGGATGCATTGGATATTCCACATCAAAAATAAACCAGAACTGTTTTCTATGGGATTGGAAATTCGTATTTTGATAGCATCATTTCAGATAATATTAGAATAATGATTCATGCTTCCCACACAAAACAATTTGGTGAATTCATGTCTCAAGAATACAGTCAACATTTTAGAAATGGTGGGTTTGCTAAAAGAAAAGTGACCAGGAAGAAAGTAGAAAAGACCTCTTACATGTGAAATATCTACACTTTCTTTTCATATATTTTTAAACAAGTATCATTAACTTGTTTTAAAGACAATGCTGGTTGAAAATTATTAACAGAAAGAAATAGTCAGGCTACTTAGAAACAGGCACCCTGATAACAGATGAGAAAAGGGAGAAAGAAAACCTCAGAAATACACATCTGAAATAAGAAATGTATGAGAATTTCTTGCATGGGTAAACATTACTTCACAATTTAATAAACCCCATGGCAGGTACAGCTACTTCATATCTGATAACATATTTCTTACTTACAAAAGAACTGAGGTGGCAAAATACCCAGATATAAGAAACATATCTGCACCCTCTTTTGCAGCTAGGAAGTAAAGTAATTCTAGCCAATAAGATGTAAAGAAGAGGAAGCTTCTCCTTTCTGAAGTACAGGCACTGTCTTTTGTCTTTTGCTTCTCCTTTCTACCTTCTTCCTGCCTTGAGTCACAGGTAGGATGTCTGGCATTGCAGTGACCATTTTGCAGTCTTGAGGATAAAAGCCTCAAGGAAACAGTGTATAGGAACAGTGTAGTGCACAGACTGAAGGTGCCGAGTTCCTCAACATCCCCTTTCAGCAGTGGTTTCAATCATGCCCTGCCCACCGTTAGCCTCCATGGGAGCGGTAAACCTCCTATGTATTTAATACCAATTTAGTCAGATTTCCTATTACCTACATGTGAAACTATTCCTACCAATATAGGCTCTGAACCTATTACTGAAATTTCAGAGGACATTAATTCATGTATAAAATATTATTACTGAATGATCTTGGATAATTTTATTCCTTTCAGTATTTCTGATTAAAAATTAGAAATAAGAAAAGCCATTTCATAGTTAAAAACTTTCTCTGTAAAGAGTTGAAGATTTCAAATTTAATAACATCTCAATAATTCAGAAAATACCAGAATCCACAAAGATTCATTCCATGAGATTGTCTCTTAGCTCAAGTTTTCCTTAGTGTATTTTTTCTTTTCTTTCCCTAGAAACTTTAATATGGGTTAACTTCAAAAAAAAATCATGCGAATTGTTTAGATATCAAATTATTTTCATGAGTGAAAGGATTAATTGGTATTTGCCTTAAGTTCAGAATTACTTCAAAGATTCTAATTATATTAATAAAAATCCAACTCTGTAATTTTGCTTTCAAGGCTCCATAACCTTGCCATTATCGTCCACATATTTTTCTGATACATCCCCACGTAACTGTGTAAGCACATGCACTGGGCTACCTGCTATTCACTTTTGTGATCTATCATCCTTTCATTTGAACCTGTTGTATATTAGCAGTATTCCAGAGCCAGCTCTTATGGCTCTAACAGCCGATTTTGCACCTATCTTTTTTCCAACTCCAGATTCAGAAAGACTCCATCGGTAGCTTGATACTAGTTATACTGGTAATATTTATATCATAGAAATTGTTGATTGCTGCAAATCAGATTCTCTCCTTGCTACAGCAGTTATTAAGTCAGTACCACTGCATCACTAAACAATATACACCATTTATATTAAACTTTCATGCAATATGTTGCTCATTAATTAACCTTAGCATTGTTTAATTGGTAGTTTTAGTACCAGAAAGTCACCAGATTTACCCAGAATGAAGTACAAGGATTATCTGTATATGAATGCTAAAATAATATGCTATGGAACATATTATTTAATAGATCTAAATGGGTTGAAAGGGTTTAATGAGATGGTAACAATGATCAGTTCCACTGATTTGTAAATTTATTAATGGCAAATTTAAACTGTGATCACATTTCATTAAAAATATAATCTTGAAAAATAAACATTACTATCAGCTATAGATGCATAAATAGAAATAATAAATAATAAGTGTCTTCAAAACGTAAAACTTCCTCTTAATTCCTATTTAAAGTTTATGTTTGACATAGGAAATTAACTCTGACAATAGGCTGATTTCAGATCCTTATGACCTATTTTTATCTTTATCCTAAGTGATTTTTCAAATCAAATTAAGTCATAATGGTATACTGCAACTTATCTAAATTTTAAACTACCCAGGATTGTTTTTATTGTTATGGAATACAAAAGTCCTTATTATAATCATCTCCTGATCATTTTAGGACTCCTGAAGGAAAGGCATTATTTTCGTTGCCCTAAAATTTGGATTTAATTTTTACAAAGGCAAAATAAAAGTACATAATTCTACAATTAACTGGAACCTACTTTTTAAGTGTGCAGTAATTTTACATAATCTCATAAAATAGCTACTAATACAGTTTTCAAAATATCTAATTGTCCAGATTATATTAAGAGTGGCTTTAAATTGGGAATAATAAGGAAAATGTCCCACATAGCAACACCGTATGCAAGAAAGCACAGATTTGACCTATCAGTAATTTCTTAACAATATAGCTATTTGTTTGCAAGTGAAGAAACAAACATTAAAACACAGTTTATTTTAAAATTGGAATATAATTTATATTTAAAAGAGTTCTTTCTTAGACTTAGATATCAGAAGGAAGTATTTAGCTTGCAACACACTTGCTAAGTATTTTTAAGCAGTAAGTCCAGTATTAAAAGCTCAAACCAGACTGTCCTTAGATCAGTCAGGTGGTTATGTGGTTTCTAATACTGGAAAGTGAAACAGACTATGCTTTTAGAAAAATAGATGCTCAAAAAGTAGATGATGTTATCAACAAGAACCTGATGTTAGCATCGGAAAGTTTGCATCTGATTTTGGAACATCAGCTGGATGTTTAAATTGATTTAGCTAATATGCAAATATCTGGATTATAAAAAAATATCAAAGCAACTACTATGAACATGCAAGACACATAAAGTTTTTTTTTCTTTCCTATTGAATTTTTAACTATAAAATTGATTTTAATAAGTTTCAAGGTTTAATGACTTTTGGGCTTTCTTTTTTTCCAACTAAATATCTTCTAAAATTACACTCTATTGTATCAAAAATACCAATAAAACATTTTAAAATTAAGTATATGTACTTTATATGCAGTTTAGTATCTAAAACAACTGAAGTATGTTTGGAAAGCATTCACCATTTTTGTCTTCAACTCAAATGTCTGAATTAGGAAATATCGACATGAATGTTTTAAAATTTAGGACAGAAGGGATATTTTAAAAATAGTTTTTAACATTTTCATGATTGAGAAAAGTTGAAGCCCAAATTGAAAATTGCAGTGATATCAAAAAATCTGAACTCAACGTGCATTTCCTTGAATGTGAATATTCATTTTGTATCTCCTTTTCAACAAAAATTTTCACTATTTTTTTTTTGGTAATCTCGCTTTAGTAATACCATTCCAAAACATATCTTCAGTCAGTCTAGTGAATTGCTAAACTCATATTGAAACACACCTCCCAGCACCCCCTTTCTCAGCACCAATAATAGTAAGGGAAGCAGGGAACACTTACCTAATTTTATTATGTTAAAATAATATTCAGGTGCATATTCTGAACCAACTTAGATGACAGTTGTAGCCCTATTCTGTTTATAATGTTTATCATGCCAGTAACATTCAAACCCTACAATTTCACCTTTGCTTCAAATATTATGTTTGTTAATTTAATAGAAAAATCTACTGTAAATCCATTCACCTCATTTTATAATTTCAGGAGTAGTTGGACAGGGGCATAATATTTTAAAATAATTAATTAAAGGTTAAACATCTTCCGTAAAGTATAACAGGAAACTAAGTTGTATCCAGGCTGGGGAAGGGCAAGAGAGGGTTACCTTCTACATATTTTATCAAGTATTGAAACTAAAATTATGTTTCCATCCAATATGCATTAGAATAAAAAGAAAGAATTACTATAGTTTTAAAATGCAGATGTGTAATTACTTCATTAATAAGGTTTTTATCATAGTTTGTCAGGTTAATTCTGGGCTTCCAAACAAAACTGCAAAAGTATTTCTAACAGACATAAGATCACATTTCAATAGTGTCCTCTTTATGTAAGAGTTAACCAGAATTATTTAAAATTATAGGTGTTGAAAATCAGGATAGTTTGTGTTTACATTAGTTTTGCTAATTCTATTTATAGTTATCACTTACTATTCAAATATATTGAAATTCCTACAGTAATTTGAGAGACAGATGATACTTTTTTCCTAAAAAAATATATATGTACATATTCCCAACAGGATTGATATGAAAACAATTTAACTTGAATGATGTAATTATGTAATGGAATGTAAAAAATTATAGCAATTAAAGTGCCGTGACATGCTCTAATGAATGAAGTTACACTGGTTGATGACACTATATCTCCTACTCATTAATTATTTGGAGAGAGTGCATTATTTTACATAACATGATGAAATAAGCCATAAATTACCACTAAAAATTACATCCATACATTTTCATTTAATACTAATGATATTTTCCCCACATCTACGAATTATGAAAAAAACAAAAAATATCATTAGCATCTGAGTCTCTTAAAAAGTTCATAATATGGTGCAATTCTTTAACTGAATGTAGCTAATAATTTTTAGGGGATGAAAGTGAACATTCCTAAAGAAATGGTTTAGAAAACCAATAGGTTTATATGTTTATGCGGCAAATCTGCTCCTGTGTGGCTTGCAAATGTGTTCTGGTTAGGTGCCTAGATGATTGGAAATATTTTTTAAGCTTTCTTATTTGCAAATCTAAAGAAAAAGGCACATTTCTTAAGTGTAGCTAATTGAGGTGATTCTTTCAAATTATTATAAAACAACACAGTGCTAACATGTAGTACAAATATTTTATATGGGATTCTTTTAAAAATCTTAATAAAAAGGTAGCCAAGCTCTTGTTTTTCCTAAAATCTTAGAAGGAAATATGAAAGGTGAATTTAGCATGATAGAAGAACCAAGTGATACAAATTCCTTTTCTGTTTTCTTCTAAATCTGTTTTCTTTAAAGCTTCCTCCTTCCAATAAATTAGAATTTAAAAAGTAGAATGCTAGCATTAAACAAAGGGAAAATATTTCTAACCTCATTTGCTAAGAGTAAGAGGGTGTGGTTATGTATACCTATTCATTCCTCACATCAAATTGTAAAAATACACAGTTACTGAAAAAAGAAACTAATTTAATCTCTCCATGGTTCTAAGATAAAACCTGGCCACTGTTGACATGCAATTTGTGTTAGTTTCCTTCCTTTGCTCTCTCAATGACTTCTTCCACATAACCCACCAGCCCAGTACAAAACTATATAGGAAAACATCCATCTGACAGAACTCTTACACAAAAGAATCTATAGCAAATGAACAGTTTTATCCAGGCAAGAATGTTACTAATGTAGATGTCAAGCTTACTATTAAATTTTTACTATTAAAAATTTTTTTACTAAAAAAATTTACCTATTTCTCTACATTTTTCAAGACACCCACCTTTTTTTTAACAGAATACCCTCAATCATTGTACAAAAACATATATATATACACACAATACATATATGTTTTATATATGTGTTATGTTTATATACGTGTGTATACATAGATGTATATAACACATACATATGTTTGAATGTGTGTATATATATACACTTAATATATACTGTATTATATATGTATTATATATATGTCATAGATTTCAAATTGTAAAAACCCTTGTTAGGTGACTGAGAGCCCCCAACATCTGAGAGCACTGTTTTTCTGGGACTGTAGACAAGCAGAAGCACAATTTTGTTTTGAGAATTAACACATAAAAAACAAGCTAGGAAGATGACTTCTTACAAAGAATTCACAGTACTCTGCGACTATGGGAGAAATAGCTATCTAGAGACTGCAAAATAGGGAAGAATAAGTGTATCGCTTGGTTCTCTTTATCTTGTTGCTCTTAAGAACCATCTCAAAGAATTTATTTCTTAGGGTTAAAAAGAAAACCTTAAAAAAGAAAGAAAAAAATAGAGTAAGAGAAACAGCTATTCATAATATCGTTCTTGTCTTAGCTTTTCAATCTGAATTAGCTAATAAATGTATGAGACATGGTTGGCAATTGTTGAAGATGACACAATACTGCTTTTCCAAATCTTTCAAAGAAAAAAAAGTAATTTCTTACAAGACTACCGCTTCTCATCAGGACTTCTGTGCATGTGTACGTGTTTGTGTGTAAAAAACAGAATTACATATTCCGTAAAGGATTCATTAAAAATAGAGGTGTCTTTTTTTTCTTTTGGTAGCAAATATAATTAGTTAATAAACATTCGTCTTCAAGATTTTAGCATTCTCAAGTTTCTGAATGTGACTCCACATACTGTAATTTATTAAAATTAGTGTCCCTGATTTACTGAGCTAGACACTGTGGAACTCCTAAATTGAAACAAATTATAGTTCTCAGAAGCTCATTGGCCAATATATATATTGAGAGGACACATTTGCAATGACTAGACACATAGCTTTCTCCACCTCTAGAAGTCTCTGAATTCAATCTGGTGATGGAGGCAAGGGAAGACAGAGGCAATTAATTTATCCACAGTGTACGAAAAATAAAAATGGGCCATTAGATTTCTGCTTTTGTGTTTGTATTTACATTTGCCCTAACTATGTCAAAAAATAATTTTTGAAAAGAGACCAAAATTTCTAAAAGATATTCAAGCACAACCAACCATCTTTAAAAGAAAGTGCCAACAAGCATTTGATTATAAAAGACTACAAAAAAGGCACTTTAATTTTAACTTTTTTTCTTAATTATTTTCAAATATTTATTCTTGTAAATGTTTCTCATAATTATGAAACTAAGAGGTGGAAAATATGTTTATTTTGTCTTAACATGGTCAAGATTTTGTTCTTTATCCTATACAGATAATTTTCGTCAAAATCTCCATTGCCTCAATTATCTAGATACAGTATTCTTCATAAGCTGAAAAGAAGTCACCAATTCAACTTACTTTCAACTAGTTTGGTTCTACTAATTATACAAATGGAATTTTTTTTTCTGGGTTAGTGACTCCATGTCTATTTGCAACCATGAACATCATTGGAACCATTACAAATAAAGAAGTAAATTATTTTATAATAGATTTACCACATAAGACTTATGAAAAAAACTACTAATGTAGAAGTAACCTCATTTCTTATGGAAATGTAGTTTGAAAGTGCATTTAGTTTTAATAAATGGTGACTTTTAGGTTCATAATTGAGGTAGTTGTTAATATAATCAATTTTAATAATTACTTTCATATGTGTGAAAGGCACACTAGCAAAACAGCACTATTTTAAACCAAATTTTCATTAAATTCTAGGAAAATTGCTACATGGAAAGAGTAATAACTCCAATAATTTTTTTAAGTAAAAAAATGGCTAAAAATAAAATCTAAATAAAATTACATTATAGAAAGGTAATACTGAGATGGTTTTCTAGTAAGAGGTGGGCAAGTTGGTGGCAAAGGCACACAACAAAATTGGCATTTCATTTCGATGTGATAACAGTCTTTTTGACAGCATATTAGTTTAACATTGAATATCCCACCAAAACATTTATCCATTTCCAAGTGCATAATAATTCATTTTTGTCCTTCACTGTACATGAAATGTCACCCATCACTGTGACAAGAATATAAAAGCTATTGCATGCTAGTCAGGAATCTAGATCAAAGCTGTTGATGCAAGCACTTTGGACATGGTTTTCTACATTTCTCGGTTAAACCATTAAAAACATTATGTTTAGAATACCTTTACCTCTGAGTACCAAGAGAAATACAGAAAATGTTTATAAGTAGAACTTTCAGTAAGGCAATAGCCTTGTCATCTTGTGACTGCAGACCATGTCAGTGTCAAAATGTATGTTGAGACAGTCCTGGTGGTCACTGTGTTAATAAACCCTTGAGCAGTTTCTAGGGTGACCATCTCCTGCTCTCTAATTCAATAATACAATAGATGATATTCTAATATTCTAAAAAATCATGCAAAGTCATTCAACCTCACAATATACAAAAAACTCCTATATTCTCTTTAACTTAGAAAACCTAATGTTATGTACTTAACACGCTGAATATTCTTTTATTTTCTATCTTTGCTAAGAAAGCCAGGTTAGTCAATATCATTTGTCTTCTTTTCCTCTTTTTCCTACAAAGGAAATCATATTCACTTATTCATTTAAGTAACCTAAGAAACTTCTGTGTAATAATATTCTTACTTAAAAAAAAAAAACTGGCATAGTATTACTTTTCTTCTCCAGTTTATTTGTATTTTATTTTAAAATGTCAATCTCAGAATAAAATATGCAATATTATTATAAGCTTAGTGAATTATTACTAAGGTTCCATCAATCCTGTTGGAGGGAAATGTGCATAGCATTATGCTCTTCTTTTAAGTTTGGTTCTCAGTTATTCACCTCTATACCAAACTACTAAGAACTATTGACCAAGATTTACATGCTGAATTTCAAAATAGTTCTGTTAAAAGCAAAAAAAGAAAAAAATATTCCAAGATTACGGACATTTAAAATGACTCATTTTATAAATAACCTCAACTGCATCAGTATTTTCTGTTGTTTAGTGAAATATTTGAAGCAAGGTGAAAAATACCTCTCCTTCTGGGTATAAAGGATGGATTTCCTAACCAGACTCTTTATATGACTAACTGCTATCTCTATACTAATATACCTAGGTCAAAGGAAAATATAATAGAAAGAGAGATGAAAAAAAGTTGAGGGACAAATATGATTAAGTATGAGTTTGTCATGTACAAGACTTCTTCCTATTTCTCTGCCAGCCAAGAGTTATGGTTAGGATATCCGGGATAAGGCTATTCCACGTCCAGAATGCCAAATCTCAGGCTCATTTTTACTGTCAAATAATAGTTCTCCACTAATTCGGATAAGCATGCTGATTACGTCATTATGCTATAAACAATAATGCAACTGTTGCAAGAGACCATGGATTATAAAACCATACCAAGACAAATAAGACCATATATCTCTTAATACTGGTTTAAAAAAACTTCAAACGTTTGTTAAGTATTTGTTAGAAAATCTTTTTCTTATACAATAAAGGTGAAGGGAAAGTTTTGAAAGTCATCACAATAACAATCTACTTTTAAATTTAATTTTACAAAACATAAATTCCAACAATTATGATCAGTACTGAATTTATTATAAAATTTTGTTGTTGGCATGATATTCTTTTAGAGCTTTGTGATTTGGGGAGAAAGAAACACATATCTGAGAACTTTTTAAATGTAACTTGTCTTTCTTTTTTTCTGTGATAATTATGGAGATAAAGACTATATATATATATGAAGATAAAGAAAAAGCCATATTTAGTTTGACATCAATAATAATGTTAATAAGTTCATCAGTAATCTCTATACGACATAAGACATAGTCTTCATTCATGGGTTAAAAACCAAAATGCTACATTTATTATGAACTGAGAACAAATATCATAATACCATTTAAATGAGGAAGGTAATTAAGTTATTCAATTGACCTTGGCCATTTGGTCTGCATTTACACGTCATGAACTTCTTTCATGGTAACAGGAGTTCAATGCCATATCAGAGTGGATTTTTTTAATTGAAGTAAAGTAGATTTTAATTTTATAAATTTATTTGCCTTTGGAGTTTCAGTTTAGGAGTTAAATGGACTCTATTCAAGAAATTTTCTTTAAAAATTTTTCTTTTAATCTATGTTTTTAGTGTGTTTTTTCAATTTAATAATATTTATACAAGATTATTTTAATATTGAGAATTGAACAAAATATTTCAGAGACAATCTGCAAGTAATCTATTTTCATATTATGTATATTTACCAAGATATCTAATATTTATTACTTAATATAAGATATCTAACATTGTTTATTATTTAGTAGAATATATGTTCATTTGTCCATAAATAAATATATTATACTTAATTTTTGAAGCTGTATGAAACTGGTCTCACATTGTTGAATAAGATGCTGAAATAGAATCACTTTCAAATTCATTCATTAATTACTATTAGTAAAATATAACAGTAGTATTCCAGAATTTAAGGACACTAAAAAATGACACACCAGTTAATGTTATGTTCTCAAAAAGAATGACAGGGATTTATTTATTCTGTGTAAAATTAGTATGCGTTACAATAATTATACAGATGTTATATTATTATTTTGTCTGATGGTTTATCAAACTGAGAGTTAAAGAAATAGTTTGAAAATTAGATGAGTGCATAATCAAACCACCTACCTCTACTTGCAAATGTACTTTAAGCTGGAAAAGAATTCAAATGTTTCAGTATTTGCTTCTGAATGTAATCTCAGAAGATTTGGGTTCAGAAAATGAGTAATATCTGAAATCCTAATATGAATTGAAGGTAACTCAATAGTCTCTACTTAAGGTCCCCTGGAAACTATAGTAGATTTAATTCAGCTTGATTGATGGCTGCACAATTGCCTCAGAATGGTCTCAGGACATTTACTTTAAGGTTTTGATTTTATCCTCCCTGGGAACTTTCGTTAATTTGATTAAGAAAGAGCAGGTGTACCTGCAGACAGCAAGAAAGGCTTTTTCTGTACTTTAGATATTTATTTTTCTGTCTGCCTTGTGGGCAGGCTATAGAATTCTCCAGCCATGGAATTATTTAAACTATAATCCTTGAACTTGTTTCTCTGAAGCCATTAAAACAGGATGGTTTGTATTGGTCACTATAAAAAAATACGTAACTGATACAAAGATGCTCAAAAACTGAAAAGGTTGTTGTGTCTTTCCATAAAAATTTATGAAATTCATACTCCAAATTCTCATTTTGGGGGAGAACTCTAAACTTCAAGTCAAAATTTTAACATGATGTACCATACAGTTACAAATGTTTTATGTACACATGGTTCCGATACAAATTTTCAGCCCAGTAAAAATGGTAATTGTCTGAAGGACTCATGTGTTAATATTAAAACAAGAAGAAAATTATAAATTTGCATGACATTTATATGTAAATATCAAAATATCTGTTTATAACTATAAAAATGTACATATATCAAAATATTATGCTATTTCTAGAAGTTATTTCATTCCTTTTTTAACTGAATGAACTAAATGGTCTTTACTGGTAGGAACAAATACATGACTGCATTGAGAAAATAATAAGTTCAAAAAGGATAAATATCCTTAGTGATAAATTTGTCAGAAGAAGCTACATAATTGAAAAATAACCCTTATAACATTTAATTTTGATGATAGAGCAAAAAGTATTTGTAGTTATGCATTAAACTTATTTTGTGAAAGAAATGAGAAATTTTATATAGAAAATAATGGTGGTCTTTTTATAGTTAAAATGCTTATTTTTAATTAGCCTTGTTTCATTTAAAAAAAAGCACCTCCTTTTAAATTTTGCCACTTTGGTTTTTTCTTATGACTGATTTATTGGTTAAAATTAGTAAAAAAAAAATTTTGTTCTCTGGCACAAGAGAAATCTTGAAAATTAAGAAATAATTTTGATGTCCTAATGATTTGGACTTCTCTTAGATTCTGATTTAAAAAGAGTAAACTCTACCAAACTTATAGCTTACTGACAAAACCAGCATGCTTTCTGCCCAAAAAGGCAGCCTAGTATATTTTAATGAGTTATGTGACTCTTCAAAGTTCATTATTCTTCAGCACCCGAAGGGAAATAAAGAAAAAGAAAGTAAAATTATTGTGACTTTTGACAATTATTAGTTAGAAAAAGGAGGTAACAATTGCCAAAAAAATCACAAAAGTGAGCATGTTACCTGGCTATGACAAAGAGCACACAACTGACACCCAAGTAAGCCAGCAGAATATACATCCAGATATCAGGGGAGAGAGGATTCAGGAAGGAGAAGACGCCTGGGTTTGTACCATTGGGTTTGCGGTACAAAATACTTATTCCAAGTGTCATAAAGGGCTTGGAAAAGTCGATGACCTTCTCTCGAACGTAGGTAATAGCCAGTGGGGCAACGGCAAGGTCAGCTTTCTGTACAGAGAAACAGAAGAAAGGGGAGGAAATTGGTTCTAAGTCTCAAGAAAGAAGTCAGTATCCAAATCAAACAAAACAAATACTTTACATTTGAGAATTGTCTAAGTATTACATTAACATTTAACAGATTCTTGACTCTGAATGGTAGCTTTTCCTGCTACTCATTTCTATTTCCTTCTAGATTAGCAAAGCAGCATTTATTGTGCCTAACAGAGAAAGAGAAAAACTGTACAGAATGAAAAAACTAAAGAAATTATTATGCATTCAATACCTGAATTATTATGCTGTGAGATCCTCTCATAATTATTTTAATCTAAACTTTTTAAAAAATACATCAGTTTTATCACTTCCTAAATACCTTCCTCAGATCTAAATAGTGGTGACAATAATATCTACTTCAAATTACTTAGCTGATAATCAAGAATCATGTTTTCCTGGTTATAAGTATAGTTAAAAAGTTTTAGTCTTTAAATAGTTAACATTTTGAAATTCATCTTTAAATGTGATTGTGTTTGCTGCCCCTGAGTTTTGTTTTTGTCCCTCTAATTTGTTTTTATATTATTTAATGAAAATCCTTGCAGCCTTGCCTAAATCGCATCAGGAAATGAGTTTTTCAATTTTCACAAAGTTGCTAATTTTCCACGGTAGCTTAAATATGTTAAATTACTAGTGCTCATCACTCATCATGTTATGACCATCTGTCAGGATGAACTTCAGTTCCAATATATTGAAAGAAATAATTATAATATTTTAAAATAATAAAGGCATTTATTCCCATATATCACAGGAAGCTATATTTCTGCATTCCTTTTATTTCTATAAACACACTGGCTTTCAGAGAATAAAGTGCTCCTTGTAATGAGCTACAGAAAGATGTACAAAATAATGAAATTGGGCCTCCACAGTTTTCTTACCTCAAGGATTGTTGGAAAACTTAAAGAAAATTCTCTAGGAAGATCCTTTTGTTGACAAAATTATTCTGGGTATGTGTTCATGTGCATCTGGGTGTTGGGTGTGTTTGAGGAAGAGGGAGCAGTCAGATGCTTGAATAGAGTATCTTTGAGTTGCAATGGACAGAGAGAAACATTTCTTTAAAAACTAGGAGGGGGGAAAACAGGGTCTTCAGAGCCCTGGAAAGAGTATCATGGTATTTCATATTCATATGTCAAAGAAAATACCAATCTAGCAATAATAATAGCTAATGTCCTTTAAGCATCTGCTATGCAACAGGCACTGTGCTAAGAATTTTACATGAATTGTCACATTTAATCCTTATGTAATGTCACTATTATTCCCATTTTCAGGTAAGGAAACTAAATCCATGAGAAGTCAAAAACTTGTTAATGGTCATAGAGCTAATTGAGCATTGGAACCAAGGCATAAAACCCCTAGCTTTTGGAATCTCTGCCCAGAACCAATCATGATATGTACCTCAGAAGCCAGAAATGGAATCATGGAGACATGCATTCATTCATTTATTAGGAGTGTGTAGAGATGGAAAGGGGAATATATAGAAGCAAGCAGCGTGATTACTAGATTACAGTTACTGAGAATTTAGGTGAGGTAAAGAGTTTAGGCAGATGGAATATTTTCCACAAGGAAGAGATCATATCCTCTAAGACAGAAGGGAAGGAAATACAGATGGTTTGAAACAGCAAACAAGTTTGTTAGGGAAAGAACATAATCATTTAGGAAACAAAGACTCTAGTAAAAAAAATGGACATGATATGGTGGTTTGCTCCTCTTTAAGGGGTTGAATATACAGCCCAGTGTATCTATGTACCGTTTTGCTTTGTAACCTCCCTAATCCTAGGCATGAAAAAGTAATATTTTACCACATGTAAAGCATATAAGTGAATATACTTTAAACAGGTAAAATATTTTTAAATTCATGACTGGTATCAACAAAACTTATGAAACAATTAAGATAACAAATGTTAAGACAAAACTACTACACTGTTCCAAAAAAGTTGTTCAATAGGCATTATGTTAATATGACTGACTAGACATACACTAAATTTTATTTTGTGTTATTTTTTAAATATTTTATTTATTCATTTGACAGAGCAAGAAAGTACAAGCAGGGGGAGTCATAGAAGGAGAGGGAGCCTGATGCAGGACTCAGTCCTAGGACCCTGGGATCATGACCTGAGCCAAAGGCAGACTCTTAACTGACTGAGCCACCCAAGCACCCCAACATACACCAAATTTTAAATATTTTATTTATTTGTCTATTTTAGAGAGAGAGAGAGAGCATACACTCATGCATGGACAGGACAGAGGGGGAGAGAGAGGAGAGGAAAAGGAAGAGAATCTCAAGCAGACTCTGTGGTGAATGTGAAGACTGACACCGGGCTCAATCCCATGACCCTGAGATCATGACCTGAGTCAAAACCAAGAGCCAGATACTCAGCTGACTGGACCACCCTGGTGCTCTAATAAACATAAAATTTTAAAATTAACTTAGCATTTCCTAAAATAAAATTTCTATTCTAAATACAAAATGGAAAAAAGACAACATTACACAGTAAAATACTTTCAATGATAAAAGAAATCAGTCACTTAAAAAAAGATACAGTTTTTGACATTTAGTTTAAAAAATGCATTTACAGACTGTGGTGCATCCATATGACAGAATATTATCCAGCAATAAAATGAAATTAACTATCAAAGAGTGAAAAGGCGTAGAAGAACTTTAAATGCATATTATTAAGTGAAAGATGGCAGTCTGGAAATGCTATTTCTTATGATATGATTCCAATTATATGACATTTTGGAAAAGGCAAAACTATACAGGCAATAGAAAGATCTGCTCCAAGGACTCAGGGAGCAGAGTGACAAATAGGTGGAATGAAAACATGTTTACGACAGCGAAACTATTCTGTAAGAAATCATAATGGTGGGTACATGACACTGTGCATTTACCAAAAACCATAAAACTGTAACAACACAAGGAGTGAACCTTGATGTAAACTTTGGACTTTAGCTACTGTCTCAATAGTGGTTCATCGGTAACAAATGTCATACACTTTTATGGAAGCTGTTAATAATAAGGGGAACTGTGGAGATGGGTAGAATGGGAGAAGGTATAGAAACTCTACTTTCTGTAGAATTTATCTAAACCTAAAACTGCTATTAAAATATCTATTTATTTTTTAAAAATAACAGGTTGTTTTAATCATATTCCTCAATTAGTAGTATTTAATGTTATGTTGATTAAATAACTTAGAACTTAGTTGTTACTACTAATAGTAAAACACACAAAACTTCCCAAACATCAGTTGTCAAAAATAACTAGTCTCTAATTACACACCAAATATATTTCTTAAATTCATTTAAACAATCAGATCTCCAGATTATCTCACAGTAGTAAAGAACATTATTTATACATAATAGCACTGCCTATGATTGAAATCTAACTTCATAACAAGTGTAGTAATAATATAATAATTTTGAAGTATAATCAAGATGCTGTACTAAAGGTGTTTATAATGACAGATGTGGTATTTTCCCATCAACAGCCATGTTTTAAAGACTAAGCCATTGGAGGAAAGAGCTTGATGGTAAATTACATAATCCAAAAACTTTTTATCTCTGTAGGTAAAGGTTATGATTTCATGAACATCGTTTTAGTAATGGGCATTTCATTTTATATTAAGACTTAAAGTTTTTATTTAAATTCCAGTTAACATCCAGTGCAATATTAGTTTCAGGTGTACAATATTGTGATTCAACACTTTCATACAACACCGGGTGCTCATCATGACAAGTGCATTCCTTATCCCGAAAAAATTTACAAAAAAAACACAATAGTCAAAATTGTTTAAAAAAATCTATTTCAGCCAAAGAAAAATAAATAAGTAAACTGTTACATGTAACATGAAGACTACAAAGGAAAGGAAGAGCTCACTTCTACCTGATTAGGTCAGTGAAGGCTTTACCAAATGATTACACTTGTGTTTTGAAGAAAGACTCTAAGATGACAAAGGTCTGAATTCAGAGGGTGGCAACAGCAGGGAAAAAAAAATCTCACGGAAGTGGCTTAAATTAAACGTGTCCATTATGGGCCAAGACCATATTCTTTGCTCCTATCACTTCCATTAATCCTCACAACAAATCTACCAAAGTTTGTAGTGTGATTTACTTTGTACAGATGAAAAATCCAGAGTCATGAGAGTATAAGGAATATATATCTCTAAAGATGACTTAAACTTACTCATTTCTCACTATTTTTCTGTGCAAATTCATCATAACTATTTCTTCTGTTATATTGTTTTTATATCTCCCTGACCAAAATGATCTTTCCTTTCCTCCACTCTACACATTCTACAGGACACATCTCTGTTTTTTTTCCTCTTACGTAGCCCTCTTTGAACAATCTGTATACATTAATTTCTCCTGAGTGAATTTTTATAACACTTGTAAGCTTAACCAGGTAATTTAATTGTAACTACATTTATGTTGTGTTGTTTCTCATTTTTTCACAGACAAGTCAACTAATATGAGAGACCTGAACATAAATATTGTAATTGTGTTGTCCCTGTTCCACAGAATATAGGCACTTGGGAATCTACAGGCATGCCTTTCAATCAAAGCATGTAAATCTGAACTGAGAAAATAGTAAAGTATCCCTCTCTGAAAATTTCACAAAGATGCCTGGGCAGCAGCTAACTTATTAATATATTTTAATTTAATATTCTATCCTTCTATGTGAAACTCATTCAAATTGGTTTATGAACATAATAATCAATCTAGGGGTGCCTGTGTGGCTCAGTCAGTTAAGCATCTGCCTTTGGCTCAGGTCATGATCCTGGAATCCCAGGATGAGTCCCGTATTGGGCTCCCCAATCAGTGGGGAGTCTGCTTCTCCCTCTGGCCCTCCCCCCTCTCATGCGCCCTCTCTTTCTCTCTCTCAAACAAATAAATAAAATCTTTAAGAAAAATAAACAATCTAACATCCTTAGGGCATTGGACAAAATCTGACACCAAGGAATTGCTTCATGAATGGTTGTTAAGTACAGTTTGAACTTACTAAAGTACAATTTAAATAACTAAAAATTTTTAAAGAAAATCACTCAGAGAATTTCAAAGTTAAAATTAAACTTTTTCTCTGGTCTCCTTCTAGAAATAAGATTTATTTGTACATTAATGTAATTTCTAGTGAACTAACCCATCTAGGGGAGAACAGAATAATTCTTTTAATGGAGTTATATAGCTAAGAGCAATCCTTTGATTAAAGTTTTATAGGACAATGATAACATTTATTGGTCTAATTCCAATTACCTAATACAAAAATTAGGTAACAAAGCATATCTTTATGAATGTCACAATGACTCCAAATTTGATCATGTTGAGAAACCTTCATTATCAAGTCCTAAAAAGAACGTAATATGATATTATTTTATAATACAAGCTCTGAGCAGTGAAACATCTTATACATGCTTCTGAAAGTTCCTGTAATTTAACAATTGAAAACCAGTTCTTTTTTTTTTAAGATTTTATTTATTTATTTGACAGAGAGAGAGATCACAAGGAGGCAGAGGGATGCAGAGAGAAAGGAGGAACAGGCTCCTGCCAAGCAGAGAGCCCGATGCTGGCCTCCATCCCAAGACCCTGAGATCACGACCTGAGCTGAAGGCAGAGGCTTTAACCCACGGAGTCACCCAGGCACCCTGGAAAACTAGTTCTAAACACTTTTATTCCCACAATGTTGTGAAGTGCTCAAGAAAATGGGTAAAATAGTGCATTTGAATAAGTTGTAAATATTTTAAACGATTTAGTTAAGACATTTAGGCCAGTAAATTATGATGTTAATTTTAATATGACTGGTAAGTCACACCAAACTCTCCTAACCTCTTCACAGAGCATAACATGAGTGCATGCTTTCGCTATTTGTAGAAAAACATAGTTCACTTTCTATACACACGGTGTAACACCTCCACTAGTCTCTACCTAGTCACACCGCCTGTGCTTTTGCAGTGGCCTCCTCATTGGTCCCCTGCTTTCATTCTTGCCCACTAGAATGTGTTCTTCATTCAAAGGCAATTCTTTAAAAAAAAAATTAATCTATTTATTATCAGTGTCCTAAGATCATTGTTAATGCACCACATTCGGTGCTCCACACAATACATGCCCTCACTACCCACCACCAAGCTCACCCATCCCCTTATCCCCACCCCTTCAAGACCCTCAGTTTGTTGCTAAGTCCAAAGTCTCCTATGCTTTGTTTCACTCCCCGATTTACCCTACTTCCCATTTCCTTTATTTCTCCTATTGTCCTCTATATTACTCCTTATGCATCACAAGTAAGTGAAACCATGACTTGACTTTCTCTACTTGGCTTATTTCACTCAGCATAATCTCTTCCAATCCAGTCCATGTTGCTACAAAAGTTGGGTATTCATCCTTTCTGATGGAGGTGTAGTATTCCATTGTATATATGTACCACATCTTCTTTATCCATCTGTTGAAGGGCACCTTGGCTCTTTCCACAGTTTGGTGATTGTGGCCATTACTGCAATGAACATTGGGGTACATATGGCCCTTCTTTTCATTACATCTGTGTCTTTGGGGTAAATACCCTGTAGTGCAGGGTCATAGGGTAGCTCTATTTTTAATTTTTAAAGGAATCTCCACACTGTTTTCCAAAGCAGCTGCACCAATTTGCATTCCCACCAACAGTGTAAGAGGGTTCCCGTTTCTCCACAGCCTCTCCAACACTTGTTGTTTCCTGTCTTGTTAATCTTAGCCATTCTGACTGGTATAAGTTGATATCTCAGTGTGGCTTTGATTTGAACTTCCCTGGAAGCTAGTGATGATCAACATTTTTCAAGTGTCTGTTAGCCATTTGTATGTCTTCTATGGAGAAGTGCCTCTTCATGTCTCCTGCCCATTTTTTGATATGACTGACTTCTTTTTGGATGTTGAGTTTGAGTAGTTCTTTATAGATCTTGGATATCAGCCCTTTGTCTGTAGTGTCATTGGCAAATATCCTTCCCATTCTGTGGGTTGCCTCTTTGTTTTGTTGACTGTTTCTTTTGCTGTGCAGAAGCTTTTTATTTTGATGAAGTCCCAAAAGTTCATTTTAGCTTTTGTTTTCCTTTGCCTTTGGAGATGTGTCTTGAAAGAAGTTGCTGTGGCTTATGTCAAAGAGGTTACTGCCTCTGTTCTCCTCTAGGATTTTGATAGATTCCTGCCTCACGTTGAGGTTTTTCATACATTTTGAGTTTATCTTTGTGTATGGTGTAAGAAAATGATCTAGTTTCATTCTTCTATATGTAGCTGTCCAATTTTCCCAGCAGCATTTATTGAAGAGACTGTCTTTTTTCCACTGGGTATTTTTTCCTGCTTTGTTAAAGATGATTTGACCATAGATTTCTGGGTCCATATCTGGAGTCTCTATTCTGTTCTATTGGTCTATTTGTCTGTTTTTGGGTCAGTACGATGCTGTCTTGGTGATCACAGCTTTGTAATAAAGCCTGAAATCAAGTAACATGATGCCCCAGCTTTGTTTTTCTTCTTCAACAATTCCTTTTTGGTTCCATATAAATTTTAGGATTGTTTGTTCCAACGCTTTGAAAAATGTTGGTGGAATTTTGATTGGGATGGCATTGAAAGTATAGATTGCTCTGGGAAGTATAGATATTTTTAAAAAGTTTATTCTTCTGATCCATGAGCATGGAATGCTCTTCCATCTTTTTGTGTCTTCTTCAATTTCTTTCAGGAATGTTCTATAGTTCCTCAAGAACAGATCCTTAACTTTTGTGATTAGGTTTATTCCTAGGTTTCTTATGGTTTTTGGTACTATAGTAAAGAGAATCAATTCTCTAATTTCCTTTTCTTTTTTTTTTTAAAGATTTTATTTATTTGACAGAGATAAACACAGCCAGAGAGGGAAAACAAGCAGGGGGAGTGAGAGAGGGAGAAGCAGGCTTCCCGCCGAGCACGAAGCCCAATGTGGGGCTCGATCCCGGGTCTCCAGGATCATGACCTGAGCCGAAAGCAGTCTTTTAACCAACTGAGCCAACCAGGTGCCCCATCTAATTTCCCTTTCTATATTTTCATTGTTAGTACATAAGAATGCAACTGATTTATTGATTTTGTATCCTGCCATATTACTGAATTGTTGTATGAGTTCTAGTAGTTTGAGGATAGAGTCTTTTCGGTTTTCCATATAGAGTATCATGTCATCAGCAAAGAGAGTTTGACTTCTTCTTTGCCAATTAGAATACCTTTTATTTCTTTATGTTGTCTGATTGCTGCTGCTAGGATTTCTAACACTAATAGTGGTGAGAGTGGGCATCCTTGTCTTGTTCCTTATCTCAGTGGGAAGGCTGTCAGTTTTTCCCCATTGAGAATGATATTCACTGTGGGTTTTTCATAGATAGATTTTATGAGTTTGAGGAATGTTTCCTCTGTCCCTATACTTTGAAGAGTTTTAATCAGGAACGGATGTTTTATTTTGTCAAAAGCTTTTCCTGCATCAATTGAGAGTACCAGGTGGTTCTTCTCTCTTCTCTCATTGATTTGTTCTATCACGTTAGTGTTGATCCACCCTTGCATCCCTGGGATAAATCCCACCTGGTCATGGTGGATAATCTTTTTAATGTAGTGTTGGGTCCTATTAGCAAGGATCTTGTTAAGAATCTTGGCATCCATATTCATCAGAGAAACTGGTCTGAAGTTCTTTTTGATGGAGTCTATGTCTGATTTGGGGATTAGAGTAATGCTGGCTTCATAGAAAGAGTCTGGAAGTTTTCCTTCTGTTTCTATTTTTTGAAACAGCTTCAGGAGAATAGGTGTTATTTCTTCTTTGAATGTTTGGTAGAATTCCCCAGGGAATCTGTTAGGTCCTGGTCTCTTGTTTTTTGGGAGGTTTTTGATCACTGCTTCAATCTTGTTACTAGATCCAGATTGTCAATTTCTTCCTGTTTCAGTCTTGGAAGTTTATAGGTTTCCAGGAATGCATCCATATCTTCTTGGTTGTTTAACATATTGGCATATAACTGTTGATAGTAATTTCTGATGATTGTTTCTATTTCCTTGGTGTTAGTCATGATCTCTCCCATTTCATTCATAATTTTATTAATTTGGGTCTTCTCCCTTTTCTTTTGGATGAGCTTGGCCAATGGTTTATTGATCTTATTAATTCTTTCAATGAACCAGCTTCTAGTTTTGTTGATGTGTTCTACTGTATCTCTAGTTTCTGATTCATTGATCTCTGCTCTAAACTTAATTATTACCCATCTTGTGTGTGGGGTTGGTTTAATTTGTTGTTGATTTCCAGTTCTTTAAGGTGAAATGAGAGTTGCTGTATTTTGGATTTTTCAATTTTTTTGAGTAAGACTTGGATGGCTATGTATTTCCCCCTTAGGACTGCCTTTGCTGTATCTCATAGGTTTTGGATTGATGTATCTTCATTTTCATTGGTTTCCATGAAGTGTCTTAGTTCTTCTTTGATTTCCTGGTTGATCCAGAGATTCTTGAGCAGGAGAGTCTTTAGCTTCCAAGTGTTTGATTTTCTTCTGAACTTTTTGTTGTGGTTGAGTTCCAGTTTCAAGGCATTGTGGTCAGAGAATATGCAGGAAATAATCTCAATCTTCTGGTATTGGTTGAGCCCTGATTTGTGACCTAGTATGTGGTCTATTCTGGAGAAAGTTCCATGTGCACTCCAGATGAGTATTCTGCTGTTTTAGGGTGGAATGTTCTTAATATATCTATGAGATCCATCTGGTCCAATGTGTCATTCAAAGCTCTTGTTTTTTTTGTTGATTTTCTGTTTAGACGATCTGTCCATTGCTAAGAGTGATGTGTTAAGCTCTCCTACAATTAATGTATTTGTATCAATCTGACTCTTTATTTTGCTTAACAGTTGGCTTATGTAGTTGGCTGCTCCAATGTTGGGGGCATAAATATTTACAATTGTTAAATCTTCTTGATGTATAGACCCTTTGAGAATGATGTAGTGTCCTTCCGTATCTCTGACTACAGTCTTTAGATTAAAATCTAATTTATCTGATATGAGAATCACTACCCTGGCTTTCTTTTGGGGTCCATTTGCCTGAAAGATGGTCCTCCATCTCCTCATTTTCAATCTGGAAGTGTCTTTGGATGAAAAATGTGTCTCTTGTAAACAGCATATGAATGAGTCCTATCATTTTATCCAGTCTGCAACCCTTTGACTGTTTATTGGAGCATTTAGATCATTCACATTGAGCCTGATTATTGATAGATATGTTTTTATTCACATCATGTTTCTGTAAAGTTCAGGTGTCTATAGCTTATCTCTGTAAATTTCTGTTCTGTGTCACTCTTGGATTCGTTTCTCTTTTCTAGAACCCCCCTTAATATCTCTTGTAGTGCTGGCTTGGTGATCGCATAATCTTTTAGACCTTGGTGGTCCTGGAAGCTCTTTATCTCCCCTTCCATTCTGAAAGTCAACCTTGCTGTGTACATTATTCTTGGTTGTATATTTTTTTCCTGTAATTTCCTGAATATGTCTTGCCAGCCCTTTCTGGCTTGCCAGGTTTCTGTGGATAGATCTGATGTTATCCTGATGGTCCTCCCTCTGTATGTAAGGGATTGCTTCCCCTAGCTGCCCTTAAGACATATTCTTTGATTTTTATGATTCATGAATTTCACAATTATGTGCCTAGAGGTTTTTCTAGCCTCACTGACCTTGGGGGGGTGGGGTGTCCTCTCTGCCTCTAGGACACAAACACTTGTTTCATTCCCCAGATTAGAGAAATTTTCATCCATGATTTGTTCAACTATATTTTCTAGGCTTCCAGGTCTCCTGGTGGAGGAGATTGTGAGTCACAAAGGCTCTGGGATGGAAGCAAGATGACTAGGCCAGAAGAGAAGCAAACGTGTCTCTAACCCTCCCACCTTCTCCGATACTCTCCAGAAAATCCCAGAGATTATAGAAATATTGCATGAAAAGTCATTCTAATCATAAACAAAAGGTGTCAGATTTAGCAGGGAAAATTTGTGTCACTGTACCACTAAAATAAAATACCATTTTGATTTATTCTCTTCTTTATTCTATAAATGTGTTCAAATTCAACTGCAAGAAGACTACATGTGCCTTAGAATTTGTTAAAATACCTACCTGACAATTAAAAGTTTAATCAAAACACTGATTGCCCCCCCCAAAAACTGATCCTATGATGTTGTAACTCAGCGTCATATAATAATAATTAAAAAAAATTACACGGTGCACAATATTTCTGAACCTGTAACATCACCTTGTTCCTACAACACCTATGTGATCTCCTGCCTGTACAAAAATCTCCTGTTGATTAATAAGAACAACTTCATGCCTTTCTGTAAATATCACTGGGGAACAGCAATTTCCTTCTAGAATATTTGATTTTCCAAGTAATTCAGGTATATAATAACTGAACTTAGACCACTTCCCCATGTTTGTTAACAAAAAGTGAGATCATTCTCATATTTGCTCATGAGATTTAACAATATATCATCATCATGTTTTTAAGGATGTCTGGGTAACTCACAGGTAAATTTAAATGTGAATGTTAAGCAAACAAACAAAAAAAAAACCTACAAATAGCAAACAAAAGTCTTTCTAATACTAAGTGCTTACAGTTGCAATAGTGTTTGATAGTAGAAAACTGGATGCAAATAATAATAAAAAGTTTTCTAGGAAAAAGTTTGGGATATTCTATTATTTTATCCAAACTGTCTTTCCTTTCTTCTTTCCTTTTTTCCCCCTTTCTTTTCTTTCTTTCTTCTAAAACTGGAAAGTTTTTTTTATTCTTAAAGAGCACACACAATAAAATTAATTGTTAAATAGGAAGATTTCATAGGATTAAATAAAAGGATTTAAGGCAAAGATCATAAGCAAAGAAATTTTTCTACTGAATGGATGTGGACCACAAATTCCAGACTGTAAAAGCCATAAATATCTTTCTAATACTTAACCCTGGCATGTCATACCTAGAATAATTTTTAGGAAATAATTTCAAATTCAGAAACAAGCTAATATACAAAGGTATCCCTCCAAGATCACCTATAATCTGTAAGTAGCCTACATGCCTCAAAAGGGAAGGGTTAATAAATCAGGGTATAAAATAAAGAATTATCATCCATTGTTAAATAAAATTTTAGGATGTCTCTGATAAAAGAGAATGGACACTGATAATGTCAATGAATATAGAAACATACAATATTAAACATGGATTCACTAAATAAATACATAACAGGAAAATCTCAGATTCAATGGGTCTTGGGATATATCAACCAATCACAAATTAAAGAGAATTTTTAGATCTCAGTTTAAATGGTTGTAATGAATGAGTAAATAAATATTATAAAGCAATCAGAATCAGAAAAGTGTAAATAAATACTATTGGCTGAATACTTGATGTCATTAGGAATCACATATGTATTCCCCCCACCCCATGGAATAATGACAATGTGCCCATTTAAAAAAAAAATTAGTCCCTTTTTTAGTGATAGTAACTATTTATACATGAACATATGAAAAAAAAGACATGATATGAAGTTTAATAATTGCTATAAAATAACACAGGTGGCCAGAAAATTGGTGAGAGTTGAGATAAAATTAGATTGATGAAGAGTTTTCTAAGACTGGAAGGTTGGTGATAGGTACATTGCCTCCCACTTTAATTTTCTATTTGCTCATGTTTGAAAACTTCTATAATATAAACAACCTTTTAAAAGTATAAAATCAATAATGGAAAGAAATTGAGCAAAATTGTGTTTTTCAATAGTTGCAGAATTATGGTTTTATATTATTTCTAAATTTTGTAATTTTTGTATAAGGAAATATATGATATACAAAATATACCACTAATCAAATAAAACACAATTACAATAAAGGAAATCCATAAAAAATTTGTGGTCACTACATTTAAGAAAATAAAGAATGAGATACATGTGCAAAGATGTTTTTATTTGACCTAAATGTATAGATTAACTTCAGTACAAATACAACTATTTTCTGAAAATAAACTATTAAATCATATAATGGGGAAATAAAATATGCTTTGCTTTAATTTCTGAAAAGCAGATGATATATTCTGCATTTTGAGGATAAGGAAAAATAAGGTCTCCCAACTTTGTTTTTTTAAGATTTTATTTATTTATTTGACAGAGAGAGAGAGACAGCGAAAGAGGGAACACTCCCAATGAGTAGGAGCGTGATGTAATTGATGTGGGGCTCCATCCCAGGACCCTGAGATCATGACCTGAGCAGAAGGTAGACTTTAACCAACCAAGTCACCCAGTTGCTCCTAAGCTCCCCTTCATAAATATTTTAATCTGAATGATTCAAATGGAACCTCTGATATAAAATATTAAATAATACATTGGAGAAAACTCTACCATATTTCAAGGCTACTGATTCTTATTTTTCATACATTCATGTAGTTTTTCCATATAAGATTAAGTGGGAGCAACAATTAATCAGATTATCTTTAGGTGGATGTGAAGGAAAAAATGTGGAACAAGAAGTAAAATATAAAGTAACAAATACCCATGATTTTAGAAGGTAATTACTATTCCTTCATTGGTTTAAAACATTCACATAAATATATCCAATAATAAAGTAAAACCAACTTTTATTTTCTCAGCTGTGAAATAATATGACAGGTTCTATCAATCAGTATTTACTGGTAGACTAGACAGAATAGGGATGCAAAGACAGTTAGCCATGATCCCTCCCAGAGCTTATATAAGAGCCTTGAAGCAAGAAATATTCAGAGGAACTATAAGAACACAATGAATTGTATGAGGAAGGGATCAATGGAGTGGTTAGAAGATTCATGTGATATTTGAGACTTACACTATGAATGAGAAAAACCAATATAGCAGTTAATAGGTTTAGATTATGAATGCATTAGCAATCCAAACATTCTAATCAAGAGCCACAGCTTGTTTCCATAGTTGGTGGCCCAAAAGAGGGGTATGTTTAATCTGCCAGTCTTTAGCTTTCCAAAGAGCAGACTAAACCCATGCCATTGGCAACAGCTCAAGTCACAGCTAGAGTTATATCTAATGGCCTTGTGCTCTGCCCACCAATAGGAATGATCCTGTCCAGTTTTGTTTGGGTATAGCTAGCACAGATGCTGGATAGCCACAGGAGCCCAGTGAACACCACCATGTTTCAACTTGTCAGGGAACCAAGCCCAGGCATTTAGAAGAACCTCCATGAATCAAGGTTCCTACTGAGTCAGCAGCTCTACTTCAGGCTGTGGGTTGGGGGATAAAATCACCACCAGGGGTAGCTAGCTTTTGTATGTAAAGCAAGATGTCACAGCTGCCTGGCTGGCTGAGTTCTTGAATAAACTATTTTAATTTGATAAGAGAAACTTTAGAGGTCTTTCCCACATGGTTAGTTACAAAGTTCAAGTTGACCTACCTCAAAATAGGCTTATGAAGCTATGGAATCACAAGATTTCTGTGGATCAGTCATTCAGTTTCAGTAAGAGTAACAGCAAGCGAACAGCTGCTTTTTAGAAGAGGTTTACATGGTAACTGTGTCTAAAAAGCGACAGAATCTGAAGGAGAACTTCAGGCATATGATAACAGAAGGCAAATCATCACAGGAGGGTCCTTAGAGCCATGGGATCCCCAAAGTACCAGGACCTTTCTATCGTTAACTGTTTATGATGAGGAGGATCTTCTCTGAGCAAATTCCAGCAAATCCTCAACTATTATCTTTTTAAATATTACCTCCTTCCATTTTCTTCAGGAACTCCTACTAGAGACATGATGGAATTTTTCTCCCAGTCCTCCTCCATGCCTCTTATCTCTTCTTTTAGAAGTTTATTTTCTTGTCTTTTTGTGTTGTGTGCTGATTGATCAGTATATGTTTTCCATTTAACTTCCTCCTTAGTATATCTATTGATGTTTCTTTTTTTTTTAGAGGATAAAATAAATCATGTTCTCTGCATTTGCAAAACACCTTATTTTGACTGTTATAATCTTAGACAACTTAGTTATCCCAACTTATTTAGTAAATAAACATCTATAACTTTACCTTACTTGAAGCTTCTCAACAATACTTGACCATAGAAAGCCCTTTAATTGTACTACTTACTAATGCAAAATTGCACCAAATTTGGAAAACCAACACATAAAAAATATGAATTAAAATTTTTGTCTTGTTAAAAAAAAGAGATGGGAATTAAATGTGTAGATTGCTTTGGGTAAAATAGACATTTTAACAATATTTGTTCTTTGTGAGCATGGAATATATTTCCATTTCTTTGTGTCCTCTTTAATTTCTTTCATCAGTGCTTTATAGTTTTCAGAGTACAGGTTTTTCACCTCTTCGGTTAAGTTTATTCATAAGTATCTTATTGTTTTTGGTGCAATTGTAAATGGACTGATTCCTTAATTTCTTTTTTACTCCATTATTAGTTTATAGAAATACAAGAGATTTCTGTATGCTGATTTTGTATCCTGTGACTTTACTAAATTTTACTAAATCATTTCTAGCAATCTTTTGAGATGTCTGTTTAATACCTTTTCGTGATACTTTAAATTTTTCATTATTTCATTATTTTTCATACTTTTATATTTCACTATTTTTCTATATAATTTTCATTTTTACAAATATTTTAGAGAATTTAAAAAGAAATTTTGCCTTTAGTTTTTATTTTAAAATCTCTATCAGATATAGGGTACCTGGCTGGCTCAGTCAGTGGTGCATGCATTTTTGATCTCAGGGTTGTGGGTTCAGGCCCCATGTTGGGTGCAGAGATTACTTTTAAAAATGATTTTTTAAAAATAAATAAATAATAAAGTCTTCCAGATAGTTCTACAAAATGTATTTCATTAGGATGATTTCATGTTCAATATTTCAATACAAGCTTGTTTTTCTTATTTCTCTCTCTCTCTCTCTCTCTCTCTCTCTCTCATACATTCTTACAGGTACCTTTTTAGGGGTTCTATTATTCCCCAGTCTTCTAATCCACAGCTATATTTTATGTGGATGATTTGAAGTCACTCTCCTGATGATATTGTTGGTATTTCAAATCTGATTCCTAAGCAGTTAGGTAGCTTGAGAGAGTTCCCAGTTACCTGGCTGAACCTGTGCCCTTACATTTACCTAGGCCCACAACTTTCAAATAAACCAAAGCCTCAGGCACCAGTATTTTTATGCTGCTTTCATAAGTAAGGAAGCCACTTTCAAGGCCCCGGTGTCAAGCAGTAAGCCTGCCTTCAGACTTGGATTTTATAGGGAACATTTTTAATCCATGGATAATTCTACTCCAACATGCCCTGCTTTGGGATAAGAAACCCTGAGCCCCATAGCTTTAGTCAGGCTCACTCTCCTTATTTTACATGTTTTTTTTTTTTTTTTTTAATGGGTATTAATCAAAGAAGAGTCTGGCGCAGCTTAATGTTACTATACCATCCAAACAATAAATAAAGCACTATTTTATTCTCTTACACACTTTTCCTGGTAGCACTTAAAAGTTAGTCAGAAGAGGTAAAGATAGCAAATAGAACGGGGAAGCAGTTGCCTAAGACAGGATATTAGAAAATGAAGAGAATGTTATAGGGGCACCCAGGTGGCTCAGTCTATTGAGCAGTGAACTCCTTGTTCCCTCAGGCTATAATCTCACTGGTTGTAAGATCGAGCCCTGCCTGAGGTTCCATGTTCAGCAGGAGGTCTGCTTGAAGATTCTGTCCCTCTGTCCCTCCTCTTTCTCTTCTCTTTCTCACCCTCCCTCTCTTTGTCTCAAATAAATAAATAAATCTAAGAAGGAAAAAAAATAGAGGATGTTATGGAAACCAGTAGAAAAAAAGTGCTTCAAGAACAGAGTAGTAAGCTGAAAAAAAGAACTTCTTACAGATCAAATAAGATAAAGCCAAACAAGTATCCACTGTATTTAACAACTTGTAGATATTATTAAGAACGGCTTTGTGATGACATGTTACTTCAAAGACTAACATAGGTAAGATGTGAGGTAATGAGTAGGTAATGCAGTAGGTAAAGATGTTAAATTCAGAAGGAAAAATGAAACACTGGGTGGTGGTAGAAAGGGTTTTTTTTTTTTTATTGAGAAATCATAATCTTCTAAAAATTCAAATGCAAATAAATCAGAAGAGAAAGGCCTAGATGTATAGAGAATGAGATTCCTGAATAGGCAAGCTGGAATGGAAAAGAAAGATGAAGAGAACATCTTCAGGCAGGAGAAGAAAAATTTCTCCATGAAATGAAGAAGAGAGAACAGGTGCTAATGAAGCAGTGCTTGTCCGTTTGATGATGGAAGTTGAGGTAAAACATCCTCATCTAGTAATTTCTACTTCTCTTAGAAACAAGAGACCAAGTTAAAGAGGGACTGTTAAACTTAAGAAGTAGAAAGAAACGTTTGAAAACAAGTGTTGCAGAATAGAAGAGTGTGGTAACTAGAGTTCCAGCAGTTGTGGCAGTGTTGACAACTCACTTGGGATTACTGACCATCAGGGTCCATTCTTCACAATTGGTTGATTTTCTTCATGAGTTTATTCTTCTAAATCAGGCACAGTGAAGAAGATGATATTAACACAGGAACAAGTCTTGAGGAGATAAATACTTAACAACAGAGAAAAAAATAAATCTGGTACCAGAATAGAATGGTTGTAAGAATAAATCATAGAAATTAAGCTGAATATGGAGGAACGTGAGCAGAGAAAAGAATTAATATACGGAAACAAACAGATAATCAACTCCTGGGTCAAAAACAATGTAGTGGAGTCAAATGAAGTTATAAGCAAAAAGGAAGGGAGCTGAATTTTTGAGTTCTTGATCTAAGAATTAGTGTATTTTGGGTCATGATAATGATTATGATGTAATTATAAGCATCTCTAAGTATTATGTGATTGAGAGGCTCCCAAAAATGAATAACTCAAGAAGCTTGGAGACCAGGGAGAAGAATGAGTCTTCTGTAAGGACAATGAATTTATCTAGGATCATGAAGTCAACCATCTTCAAGTGAAAGACTATGATCCAGTGGCTAAAGTCAACAATGGAGTAGTAACTGTGATTCAGAAGTGCGTAAAAACAGCATAAACAGAGAAAGAATATCCAGAGACATGAACCTCAAAGATGAATTTTTTTTTTCTGGTGCTTAGAGAATTCATGAACTAGGAACAGCAATGGGGAGTACAGTAGTAGGGCTATTCAACTATATTCCACTCTGTCTTTTTATGAGAACATGGTTGATAGCACCCTCTCTCTCCTTTGAAGTTGAGCACAGCCATATGATTTATTTTGGACAATAGAATATAAGCAGGTATGGTGTGATTTCCTTTCTGGGAAGAAACTTTTAAAAGTGAGTGTCCAGGTCATCATGTTCCCCTCTCTTTCCCCAGTGTGATAATTAGCAATGCTCCAGTGTGGCATTTCCATCAGCTTGATGTCTTGAGTGAGAGAACATGGAGCAGAGCCCTCAACTGGCCTTTGATCCATATGTAGTGGGAGTAAGAAACAATATCTGTAGGTATAAATTACTAAAATATTTGAACCTAGTTCATGCTGTGTAATCCAGGCAACTAAAAGGATATGACCCAGGCTCTTAAAGTCAGTGGAAATGAAAGAGATAGAGTAGCCATTGTTGGTAGGGAGAACAATTTCGGTAGTGAGAGACCAACCAGAATAAAAAATAATCGAGAGAGAGATTAGAAATGAAAGGAGATTATCAGTGATGGAGGGAGTAGGGATCCAGAAGGCATAATGAATGGCTTGTAAGAAAGGGAGAGAGTGGTAACTTGGATCAGAGCAAAGTCAACAGAATTCAGCAGATTCTGGAAGTAGATACAGAGAGAATTACATAGCCTAGATAGTCTTAAAATTTTTATGATGCCCAGTAATAATAATGTGTGAGATACAATTTGTTTAGATTAACTAAAATCTCATTTTCATGTTTAAAAATACACTACTGAAGACACAAATTGCAATCTCATGACTTTCCACTAAATTCTCAAACACGTGGCTATTTTGTGAGAGTGGGTTCAGGTGTCAACCTACTTTTTCTTCTCTTTGGTCTCATACACAAGTAGGCTGGGAAGAAAAAAGAATCACTTTTGGATGGCCCCATCCCTACATTCTTTACATATATTTTCCTTATCTGTTTATTCTATTTCAATGAAAAGTAGAGTGAGTGAAAAAGGAAGTGAGATATCTGAGTGTGGAGTTTCATTCACTTCAGATATTTTGGTGCTATTTCCATCAGGAAAAAAATGCTAATGACAACTAACATTTATTGAGTGCTTATAATATACTTGGTATTTTTCTAGAACTTTGTTTTATGTCATTTAATCTTTAGCATGAAGTGCATGCTTTTGTCAATGTTCTTTATAGTTATGAAAAATGAGACTCAGGAAACTTACAAGTTGCCCAAGATCACACTTCTGATAAGAAATGGAGGGGAATTTGGAAATTTGGCTGAACTCCAAAGTTATTCTAATAGTTATAAAGCTTTATTAATATAAAATATACCAGTGGCCATGATTATCTTTCAACATAGAATAAAAATGTATTAAGGAATAATGAACTGAAAGTAAATTTCAGTGAGAATAGCAAATACGTCTGTGATCAAGACTTCACTAAATTATTCAAGTTCATATTGACATTTAAACAAGAAGCATTGTCCTTGAAAGCACAATGAATCTTAGTTCATTCAAACAATGCCTGTTTTTTATTCACTTTTATTATTTTAAAACTGTTTTTAGTATATACATACACATACTACATGGTTTGTATGCATTCATAGACATCTATACATAGTATGTGCACATATATATGTGAGTATATATATATATATACACATATACCATGAGTATATATAAAATGTATTAAATGTATCTGGGTGTATACTTGTAATATTGTATCAACTACTTTAAAAAATTGTGAAAGTCAAGTTTTTTTTTTATTTTGTAAGTGCACTATGATTTATATAGAGGCAATAAGAGAGCATTATCAAAACCCTGGTATTATTTATATGCATATTACATATTCTGTTTTAATTAGAAAATTCAACCTCACCTGTTGTAACAAATGATAACATAATTTACATAAAGAGATGTATGGGAATGAATCCATCTATGAGGGCATAGAAGTAACATCCTTCACTTAGGGTTTTGGAATGACCTACAAATACTGACTGGCAGCAAGATTCATCATAATTCAAAAAATTCTTTACACAATGACAGACTGAATTAAAAACAGAAGGACACTGGTTGTTTTGTTACTATGGCTATTCCTGGCAGCTATCCAGGGATTACAACTGCACAACCTTACAAACAGCATAGAAATGTACTGTTTTAACAAAGGGTCTCAGCAGGGTAATGAGTGGTGCACATTAATTCTCACTGTGCATTGATGAGCTCTCTCTTTGAACTTTGCCAAGGTTTAGACGATGGTGACAGGGCTCTGGCACTGGTAGAAAATTTAGGCCCTGAAGAGTGCTTCAGGGATGAGGTTTCTTTATTTGTTTGTTTGTTTTTGGTTTTGTAGGAAACCATATTTTAATCATTTAGACTAGTTATTGGTTCTAATTAGATCTGGAGTCTTAAAAAACCTTGTGAAATACCAGAAAAAAATCTTTACCATGATTGTCCTCTAAAGATAAGGATCTAGAAGTGATCTTAGATTAACCTTTACAAGTTATAGGTTTAAATTTCAAGGTAGAAAAAACTTCTGCAAACTTTTTAATGGTATCATGAATAGGGAAAATGTATAGAATGGAGCATATGAAATTCTTGATATTTCATCTTAATGTACAAAAATGATAATTTTTATGCTTCAATCTAATATTACTATGTACATAATTAACTTATTTGCCTATACATTTTCTTAAATTTAGACTTCTCAAGACCTGACTTCAGGTTTTACATGTGTTTCAAATGATATTTTTATTTGTAATGTTGATCCCAAGGTGAGAGATCATTACCTTATATTTTTAAAGACTAATTTGTCTTTTTAAGCTAGACAAATTGAACATAATAAAATATTTATGTGTGTGTGCATGTGTATGTGCTTGTGCATACACATGCATATTCCTACAGTTGATTCATCACAGTTGCTGACTGAATGATGCTCTTGACCGGTGAATAATACCTTAGGAGCAAGTGATTAGAAAGGTTTACACTAATCTCAACGCAGTGCCTTCTTCTATGGCCTTCACTGGTGCTTATGAAAGCACAGTTCACCTGAGCATATTTTTCTAAGTATTTGTAGAAACATCCCACCAGACACATTTACAGAAAGATTAAATGACTAGAAAAACACATTTAAGTCATAACAATTCAAAAAAAGAAAATATAAATCCAGAGATTTTAAGCTGACATTTGCCCAGAGGGCAGCTAAAATCCTATAATCCTCATAGGCTAGAGTTTAACATGTGATGGACCAAAAGTCCAAAGCAGAAGGTAAATCCTGGGTCCCCCACACAATGAATGATCAGATTGTTATTTATTATATAAAGCCAAAACACCGTAGCACACCCATACTCAGTGGGCCAACTAGAATAAAGTGCACCCCACCAAGACAGATGATGGGGATGCATTCCTGCTTTAGTCTTGGCTTTTTTTTTTAAGATTTTATTTATTTATTTGACAGAGAGATCACAAGTAGGCAGAAAGGCAGGCAGAGAGAGAGGAGGAAGCAGGCTCCCCGCTGAGCAGAGAGCCCAATGCAGGCCTCAACCCAGGACCCTGAGATCATGACCTGAGCCAAAGGCAGGGGCTTAACCCACTGAGCCACCCAGGTGCCCAGTCTTGGCTTAATTAAATGTGAGTAAGAAGGGGGGGAAAATGCCTGTTCTGGGAATTCTTAACCGCTTATCCACGCAGATGTGGTGATCTCCCAAATAAAAGTCAAATACAAAATTTCCTTTAATAGGTTCTGTTTTGGTTGTGTCACTAAAGGCCTAACAGAAGCTCATATAAAATTTTTCTGAAGAAATTCATATTAACAAAAGTCTCAAGTGTTTCAACAAATGATGCTTCAAGGATTATGTGTACTCCAATGATAAAATATCAGAAAGTACCCAATAAAACAAATCACTCAGGCAGAGTCATCAGAAATAATAAATTGCAGATCAGATACTCAAGCATTCAGATATTAAAGTTATCTATATATAAGATAAATATAAAATAAGTATATGTCACATTTAAAGGAATGAGAAGATATGTGAAATACAAAGAGCAAAAAGAACTATTAGAAATTAGGGGGGGGCGGGGGGGCTCAGTTGATTAAGCGACTGCCTTCAGCTCAGGTCATGATCCTGGAGACCCAGTTTCAAGCCCCACATCAGGCTCGCTGCTTGGCAGGAAGCCTGCTTCTCCCTCTCTAATTCCCCCTGCTTGTGTTCCCTCTCTCGTTGTTTTTCTCTCTGTCAAATAAATAAATAAAATCTTAAAAAAGAAAAAAAAGAAATTACAAGGGGGGGATTTGCAGGAAAAAAAAGCACTGTGTCTTTTTAAAATAAAGATTATAATAAAATCAGAAATTCAATGAATCAATTATACTACAGATTAGAAGAGCTAAAGTATAAATTAGTGAAAAAACAGGTATGTCAAAAATAATTATATGGAATCCAGCAAGGAGAGAAAGTAATGGGAAAATAGAGTTGAAATGCCATGGAAGTTCTAAAATAAATCTAATCAGATTTCCAAGAAGGGATAACATAAATAATGAGTAATGGCTGAGGATTTTCATGGAGTTGATAGAGGTCATGAATCCGTAAGTGCTCTGTCAATGTAAATTAAGCAAGATAAATAAATGGGAATTGACATTCATCCAAGTGAAGCTAAAAATACCAAAGACAGGGAGAAGATTTTAAAAGAAGCCAGAGGAAAAAGATAAGAAAATATGATGGAATAAAAATTATATAGCAAACTTCACAAGAACAACAACAAAAGTCAGAAAAGAGTGGGCTGATATGCTCAAAACTCTGAGAAAAAAGTAACGGTTAGCTTAAAAATGCATAGCAGCAAAACTATCTGTCAAGAATGAGGACAAAATGAAGACATTTTCAATTAAAAAAAAAAAAAAAGGAGTTGTTAAGAGGAAGAACTTAGTACCAACAGAAAGGCACTACTTAAGTGTATTATTCTAGAAGAAAATATGATCCTGCAGAAGAATGTCTGTTTTGATATAGGAAAAAATTGAGAGTAAAGCAAATCACTGTGTTAAATGTGTCAATCTAAACAAATACCAATTATATGAAATAATAGTATTAATGGAGTATTTTTAATAATAAATAAGAATCAAGTTAGAGCTAAAGTAATGCCATGAGGAAGTTGATCGGTTTAGTTTTCTAAGGTCCTTGTATTGTTTTGGAGAAAGACAAAGAATTGATTAAACAGTATCTTATTAAGTATGCTTGTTGAAATAGCCATTTATTTTAGTGAATAAAATAAATGAGTAAAACAAGCAAATAAGAGAAAAGAAATAGAAGGAAGTATATTTAGATGATAAAAATGAAACTGTTTTAAGACATTAATAATGTGTTACCACTCTGTTATTAATCTAATCAGACAAGCAGTTGTTTCTTTAAAAAATGATAGCCCATTTAATTTTATTGTAACATCCTTGAGATAAGATATTTTATCTAAGCAGATGTGTGATGGTCTGCCTAGCCAAATGAGAGATAAAATAGTATGTCTAGATTTTTATCACTAAAAAAGGATGCTCTGATTCTCAATGCCTTGCATTTGTAATTAGAAAGAAACATCACCAGAATACAGGACAAGAGATCGGATTACCAGGGCTTTGTCCTTTGTCTCTTTGTCCACTGATTTGTGAGCTGACTTCTAATTGTATCTCTGGAATAGGAGTAAGAACACAGCGAAGCACTGGTCCCTGGTACACTCACACAAAAACAAATAATTCATATTTAAAATCAGTTCTGCGTGTTTAGTTAGCTCAATAATTCCTGAATAACTATGTAAGAAATACTGGAGACTTGCATAACTATGGTCCAGACCCAGAATCACGAGATCTCTGCTATGGAAGCCTCACCACACCTAGGTAGACCTGCCAAGCCATCAATGCCAGTTTTAAACATATTTAACTCAATCTTACCCTTGGTTCACAAGGCACAACTCATTAATCAGCTTACTGTGAACACATAAAAAAAAAAAATGTTATTTATTTGACAGAGAGAAACACAGCTAGAGAGGGAACACAAGCACGGGGAGTGAGAGAGGGAGAAGCAGGCTTCTGGTGGGCAGGAAGCACAATGCGGGCCTTGATCCCGGGACTCCTGAGCCAAAGGCAGACACTTAAGGACTGAGCCACCCAGGCACCCCAGTGAATACATTTTTTAAAAGACCAACCTTTAGTTGTTTACATGCTAGTTAAAAACAGACATAAAAGTTACCCAGTCTGTGTAACAGTCTGTATAGGAAAGCAGATAAAATGTATATGAGGAAGTTTGGAATAAAATTCATATTTCATATTCATGGGTGTTAAACCAATGTGAAGTATAAAATTAACACAGAAGCACCAAGACAAACATGAAGTTTTCAACTGGAATTTGAAAAAAGTACACTGTAGTTTCAGAGTGAAATACTTGTAATGCAGTCAAAAAATGTTTCCATCCAAAAAGATTGAATTAAGGTTCTTAAAAGATAAACTTTCAGATGACCAGGATGACTTATTTTCCTAACGCGCTGATGGTTAAGACTGTGACTTTTATACTGATGACCCTTTGATTACAGAATACACATTTCTCTTTTGCTCTGGCCCCCAAGACAAGCTATCTTTCAATAGTGTCAGATGCAATCAAGTCTCATTTGACTTATAGGAATATAATTTTAAGAATTTTGACCTTTGTGTACTATTATTTGGGGGGATTTAAGAAGAAAGTCACTTTGTTTAAGTGTCTTCCCTGAGTGTTTTCCTTAACTCATGTTCTCCTGTTATCTCATTGTTTACTGTCTGATGTATCTTGGCAGTATCGGTTTAAGAAACCTTTGAAAATGACTTTCCTGTGGGTCTATATTAGGAATAGTAAGTGTTTCAGAATGCCTTTATCTATTATTCTTTAGGTATGAATCATTTCTCTAATTTAAAATTCAAATTTCTGGGGTGCCTGGGTGGCTCAGTTGCTTAAGCGACTGCCTTCAGCTCAGGTCATGATCCTGGAGTCCCTGGATCCAGCCCCCGCATCGGGCTCCCTGCTCGGCGGGAAGCCTGTTTCTCCCTCTCTCACTCCCCCTGCTTGTGTTCCCTCTCTAGCTGTGTTTCTCTCTGTCAAATAAATAAATAAAGTCTTAAAAAAAAAAATTCAAATTTCTAGTAAGTTCAACAATCTTACCCGAATTTACTTTTTTCAGGAAGGAATCTGCCATAATATCATAGCTATGGTTTAGAGTAATCACAGGTATAATGTAAAGTTTATTGCATTTCCCTACTGTGGAGAGTAGAAGAGCCTGGATGGATAACTTATATTCACCTATTTGTTTTATAGACATTTACTATCTCCACCATGTGTGGGACCCTATGGTGGGTATTGTGAGAGATGCCAAGAAGAACATGAAATCATTTCTGCCTCAGTCAGAACACTGATATCTGCACAGAGGAGACAAGGTATGTGTGTTAATAGCTGGAATATGACAGTTGAGGAAATTCATTTGAGGCATATCCCTATTTATAAGTAGTTTGATAAGTGGAGTTAGCTGAACTGGCATGGATAAAAAATAACTAATTTAAAAAATAACTAATTTATTTAATAAACCCTCATTAAGTATCTATCATGTGTTAGCCAGTGTTAAGTCCTAGAGATGCAGTTTTCCCTAGAGTTTATATTCTGACTCAGAGAAAAGCCTGAAGATGAATGCATTGAAAAACAGAAAGTGACATTAGAGAGAATAACTGTTTTTTTAATTTAAATGTTGCTGAAAAATTAATCTACAGTGAACAAAGGGAGCTTAGTGTATTATCAGGTATCAGAATTAATCACTTCCATGGAGAAAAAAATACAAGGGTATATATGATAGTTTTGTACTGTCTAATACTAAGTTAAATATTGTCACATAAACAAGTAAATAAATTTGTACTTGAATAAATCCCACAGACAACACATTTGATCATCCAATGATCCAAGCTACATAATGCTTAAAAAACAAAACTTGATCAGAAATATTATAATAATTAAATGTGTTAAAAAAGCAAAGACAAACAAAAGAACTCTGGTCCAGGGACTGTATCTTAGCAAAAACAATGTCTTAGGGGGCTAGGAAACCTTAAAATGTTTTAGAAATTATTGGGAAATTATACAGGTGAAGACACATGATTTTGGCGTAAAATAACGGTTAATGTTAATGTAGTGATATACTATCAAACAAATGATTTCATAATCAGTAATTCTTAGTTAATAAAAATAAATCTTTTAGAAAAAAAGATGTACAAACCTTGTTTTACTTTATGTCAATCTTTTTTTTTTTTTAAGATTTTATTTATTTATCTGACAGAGAGAAACACAGCTAGAGAAGGAACACAAGCTGGGAGACTGAGAGAGGAAGAAGCAGGCATCACACAGAGCAGGGAGCCAGATGTGGGGCTTGATTCCGGGACTCTGGGATCATGATCTGAGCCGAAGGAGGCTGCTTAATGACTGAGCCACCCAGGTGCCCCTCACTTTATGTTAATCTTCTTAAACAATTTTCTAAATCAGATTGGAGTGTATCTTATATTGAATTGTTTTTCAAAAATTTAAATGAACCTGATTAGTTGTAGTTCACTCCTTTCGTCACATGTGATGTTATACAAAATAATATCGTTCAGGTAAAACTTCAGGCTGAAATTAAATTAACTGAAACATTAAAAAGAGTATATTGGAAAAACATCCGTCATTTTCTTAGAATTAAATCTTAATAACTTTCTTGATCCTTTTTCTTCCAGCAGGGATTAGATATATACCCCTCAAGTTTCCTAAAATATTTTGGGAATATTTCTATTATTCCATTACCTGAACTGTATAAAAAGTATGTACATACTTTTCTCACCTAGGATTCAAGTTTATATTTTCAGGGCCTAAATTTGTGTTAGGCACAAAAATGCTGAACTAATAATTCTGAATTATACTTCCAGTGAAATCATGAAGAATATCTTATTTTAGAAATTACATGTTCCATTATTCAAATTTAATTTTAAAAGAAACCTCACATTAATTTCATGTGATAGGAAAATCCAACCACCGTTACCCAAGAAATGATATCTGTTCTATTAAGAAAATTCATTCTGTGGTTTCCCTTTTTAAAATTTTATTTTTTGTTTAGGACTAGGTTTTGTTTCTGTTTAGATTTGTTTTATGTTCTAAAGCAAATGTCATTTTTGAAAAACCACATTTGTTTATATCTGTTTTCAGTTACATTTATTTTGCTTTTCTGGTAATAATAGATGCAAATCAGTGTTTATTATTTAATAACACACAGATGTTCCATATACCAGAAATAAACAAACTTTCCAGCCCACTGCTTCAGTAGTGCCACTATAAATTCACTCTCTGAATCAAATGCAAACTTTTTATTGTTGAACTCAAGTAATTCTAGATTTTAGATCTGCTCATGTGAGTAATTTTCTCCCAGAATACCCTTGTCTTTAATTTATATTTCTACTCTCACTTTTATTATCAAATTCCCAACTCAAGCCTTTCTCCATTCCAATCTATTTCCTCTGTTCATTTATGAAACTTTTGACAAGCTACTTTTTGGGGTTTTCCAAAAGATTTTATTATTTTTTTAATATTTATTTATTTGAGAGAGAGTGCATACATGCAAGCAGATGCACTTGAGTGTAGAGGCAAGAGGAGAGGGAAGGTCTTAAGCTAACTCCATGCTCAGTGTGAGCTCCCTCAGGGACTCCATCTCACCACACCAGATCATGATCTGAAAGGAAACCAAGAGCCCTACGCTTAACCAGCTGTGTCATTCAGGTGTCCCTAAAAGATTTTGTTTTCAAGTAATCTCTACTACCAACATGGGGCTCAAATTTACAGTTCTTAGATCAAGAGCTGCATGCTCTATGGATAGAGCCAGCCAGGCATTGCCTCCACCCTCACCCCTAACCCCCTTTTTAAAATAAGGCTTGCCTAAGGGTTAGGGAAAAACTTAAGGAAAAGTTTCAATGCCTGGCAGTGCGAGACTGATTTATCATATACTGCTTTGTAGGAGGCAAAATTATGCATAGAATGTACTCAAGTATGTAGGAATTTCTCTATATCTATAGGAGTCTCTGTAATATCAACTTTAGCATTGAACTTCCTCTTAGAATTCAAATTATGTTTTTGTACTATATGTTTCTGGTAATATTTATGTTCAAAACATTTACTTTACTGATATTTTAAAGTATCTTAACTTCAGGAATTATATTTGAAAAATTTAAATAGTATCCATGAGAGATATTTATTCAGTATTTTATTATATAATTGCAAAAATAAAACAATCATTAGCTCTGTTTTTTGGGTTTTTTTTTTGCTATAAATTACAGTTAAAGTACAAATTAGTAAAAGGTTGTGATTAGGGAATAAATTCTTTTAAAAATCTTGAGACTTTCAGGGTGCCTGGCTGGCTCAGTCAGCTAAGCATCTGACTCTTGATTTCAGCTCAGGTCATGATCTTGGGGTCCTGGAATCAAGTTCCGTGTCGGGCTCTGTGCTGATTCCCTGCTCTCTCTCATTCACTCTCTCAAAAACAAACACACACACAAATAAATAATAAAATTAAAAATCTTGAGAGTACATGATTGAAAAAAAATGTTAAAAAACAAGTACTGTTCAACATAACCTCAACGTTACTGTGAAATCACATAGAAGGAAAAATTATTTTTACACTAGTATTAAAAGAAACATGTAACACCATGACTTATTTTCTTTTTTAAAAAATGTGATAAATTTTCTTTTCTTTTTTTTTTTTTTTTTTAGCTTTTATTTATTTATTTGACAGAGAGAAGCACAGCTAGAGAGGGAACACAAGCAGGGGGAGTGACAGAGGGAGAAGCAGGCCTCCCGCTGAGCAGGGAGCCGAAGGCGGGGCTCAGTCTCGGGACTCTGGGATCTTGACCTGAGCCAAAGCCAGACTCTTTAAGGACTGAGCCACCCAGGCACCCCTGAAATCAATATTTTTAAGAGATATTGTTAATGCTGTAGTTAACAGTGTCTTTCTCAGAATAAGTATTCAATAAATTATTGTTGAATATAAATTGTGGGATAATTTCCAATGAATTATCATCTTTTATATGGTACAAATCAGAACTATACTGGTTTGAGATATCCTACTTCTTTATTAACTCCTTTATCTTTGCCTCTGAATTATCTGACAGTACATTTTGACTATGATAGCTTGCTGTTTAAATCTGCTTTGAGAAAAAAGTTCTGTCAGAAAGAATGCATTACCTCTTTTCAACATGTCATGTACTTTTCCTAATTTCTTGCCTCTAATATATGAGATAATAGTTACAGGATTTCTCATTCTCAGTAAAAATCGCTTGCTTTCCAAAGTGCTTTTTTTTTTTTTTACAAAGAAAGGAAAATTATTAACAAGTATGTTGTGGCTTAGAGTATTTGGGGCTCTATCTTTCACGAGGGGAGTAGAAGGAATTGAGACTTTTCCTTAAGTTGAAGTCTGACCCATGTAGACTTCATTGAACAAATTGCAGGTGGACAAAAAAGCTAAATTTGAAAGACAAAAAACTTACACTCTTAAATTAAAAGTATCTTCATGAGCTTCAGTTAAGGAAGAATTTTTCCCACAAGGCACATAAACACCACAAGCCATAAGGAAAAATTAATAAATTTGAGAAACTTGAACTTTAAAACTTCAATACCCAAACACACATACACGGACACACATTTTAAACAAATTAAAAAACAAGATCCTAACTGGGATAAATATTTGCATTATTAATATTCAGAAAACATAACAAATTACTATGTAACATGAAAGTCAAAGGAAGTAAAATGGGAAATTCAGAGGAAAAACTAGTCTATAAATGCAGGAATAGGAGAAAGAGGCTAACAATCAGGGAATTGCAAATTAAAGCAATGAGATTTCATTTGCATGCAGATTAACCAAATTAAGATAGAACCTGAAGTTAGCGATTTTGCAGACAAACAGGAACTTTGTACTATTGGTGGAAATGTAAATTAGTAAAATAATTTGGAGAACAATATTTTCAATATCTTATGAAATTGGAAATATTTAGGAACTCTGAACAATTCCTTTCTCAGTACGCCACTTCAAGAAGCTCTTACATAGGTGCTCTAGGAGACAAGTCAGCAAGACTGGATCTTCTTAACAACATTGGGTTTTGTTCACGTAACACTGGAATTGAGTGTCTATCCGTAGAAGACTAGTTAAATAAAAGCAGCATATTCCTATTATAGAGAACTGTGAGCGATTTACATAAAATACGCCTGAAATATACCAAACTGAAGATAGCTATTACATGTGGAGAGGGAAGAGGGAAATGTAATTCCATCTTCTGTGCTTGACTTAGACTATTACTAAATTGAGAAGGTTTATGAGTGAATAAGGGACTTCAACATGGTCTGAAATGTCTTATATTAAAAGAGAAATGAAATAAAGGAAACAAACATGCTAACAGTTGTCACTTTTGGGTCATGGAGAATTATAAATAAATTTGCATGCTTATTTTTTAGTTATTTTTCTTAAAATTAAAAAAATCATGATCATAATATTACTACTCCTCAATATATTTTTTAAGATTTTATTTATTTATTTATTTATTTGACAGAGAGAAATACAGCTAAAGAGGGAGCACAAGTAGGAGGAGGGAGAGAGGGAGAAGCTGGCTTTCTGCAGAGCAGGGAGCATAATGCTGGGCTGGATCCCAGGACTCTGGGCAGATGCTTAATGACTGAGCCACCCAGGCACCCCTCTACTCCTCAATATTTTTAACTGAAAATACTAGGATGTTTCCACTAGGGTGCAAAATTATGACAACATACTATCAAAATTCAAAGCTATAGTGCAAGTCAATTCCCATTTATCTGAAACTGTTTTGATTTAGCATTTCCATTTTTGTGATAATACCTGGAGCCTTTTCAAGTTGCCTGAAAAACAAATATTTGATTTCCTCCCTAGAATATAATAAAAGAGCAATCAGGAGGCAAAAGCAAAGTATAGTGAGGTCCTGTTAGGCTCATTTATGAATCATAAAAGGCTTGATAATGTTAAATACCAATTGCAATGCTAAGACAGCATGCTGGGAAGCATTCATGCAGCTAGAAATCCATAGCATCATAGGTCTTCTTCAAAATGATGTAAAATAAGGGTGAATTAGATCCCAAAAGACTTCCCACTTTGCCATTGTTGTTTTATAAACTGAAACTGATTCTTTTTCACTGTTTTAATAAGAAATCTGTCAAATGTTCAAGCTTTTGTTTGCTTTTAAAATTTCAGTAGCACTTGAAGCTATAAAAAGGAGCCTAGTTAAAAAGAAAAAAAAATATTGACCAATGCACTGTTACCAACCACAAATAGTTAATGATATCAAAAAACAAGTCCCTTTAAGCACAGAGAAGTTGTAATCTTTGGAAAATTAGTTGGCCTCTCTAAAAGATCTAAGTTTTAAAGGTTATTTAAAAGAAAACAGGGGCACCCAGGTGGCTCTGTCGTTAAGTGTCTGCCTTCTGCTCAGGTCATGATCCCTGAGTCCTGAGTCCAGGGATCAAGCCCAGCATCAGGCTCCCTGCCCCGCCAGGAAGCCTGCTTCTCCCTCTCACTCCCCCTGCTTGTGTTCCCTCTATTCTTGTGTTTCTCTCTGTCAAATAAATAAATAAAACCCTTAAAAAAATAAAATAAAATAAATAAAAGAAACATATACTTCTAGGGGCACCTGGTTGGCCCAGTTGTTAAACATCTGCCTTTGGCTCAGGTCATTATCCCGGAATCCTAGGATTGAGCCCTGCATCGGGCTCCCTGCTCAGGGAAAAGCCTGTTTCTCCCTCTCTCCCTCTCCCTGCTTGTGTTCCCTCTCTAGCTGTGTTTCTCTCTGTCAAATAAATAAATAAAATCTTTAAAAAAAAGAAAGAAAGAAAACATACACTTCTAATAGACTAATACTTCAATCTACACAATTTTTTTAAGGATTTTTATTTATTTATTTGAGAGAGACAGCATGCAGGGGGAAGGGGCAGAAAGAGAGAGACAGAGAAACTCAGGCAGACTCCCTTCTGAGCACAGACACCCATGGGGGCCTCAATCTCACAACCCTGATATCAGGACCTCAGTAGAAACCAAGAGTCAGGGCACCTGGGTGGCTCAGTGGGTTACAGCCTCTGCCTTCAGCTCAGGTCATGATCTCAGGGTCCTGGGATGAAGGCCCACATTGGGCTCTCTGCTAGCCTCCTTCTTCCTCTCTCTCTGCCTGCCTCTCTGCCTACTTGTGCTCTCTCTGTCAAATAAATAAATAAAATCTTAAAAAAAAAATAAAAGAAACCAAGAGTCAGTTGCTCCACCAGGTGCCCCTAATCTATACAATTCTAATGAGGTAAAGAGACCGTGAATATAGTTTTAAGAACCTCTCATTTTTTTAGTTCTAATTATAAAAAATAGATAGCATTCAAATTCCCAAATTTCCCCAGGTAAAAGTAACTGTGGATTTGCAGATATAATATTTCCTCACACAGTTTATCAGCATTATGACACTAGGTCAGAAAAGGTCCAGAAAATACTGGTTTAAGAGTGTGCTGAAGAGTGTGCCTAGAGCTAGGGCATATTCTGCTGAAAAGATGAAAAAAACAAAGAATTTCAAATAACAAGTAGTGTCTGTGATCTCTGGTCAATTTTTAGCCTGCACATACAGAGACTGCATACTGCCATATTAAGTTATGTATGGATGTTTACAAGTATATATTTTCCTTAAGTTTTCCACTGCCAAGCCAGACATCACCAGAGATTTGAAAGTAATTTAACTGTCCTCGTCTCCTTTAAGTAGTCCCATAATAATATGTGCTGCTAGCTTATTGCAGCTTGGGTATTTTCCCCACATGCTTATGAATAACTCTAGTTGGCTTTATGAATAACATACTCACAACAGTAGTCTCATGAGCCCATAAATGAGTCATTAGCCATAAAGAATACACAACCCAAAGCTACAAGTACAATTTATGCCTAGCTTAATACAATGGTTGCATTAGCAAGTTGTGTTCTCACCTCTATTAAGTCAGGCTCCAACAGAGTTGGCAGTTAGACATAAGCTGAGGACAAGGGGGGTGATAAATAGGCTACACATTAGAAATCTGAGAGCACAATAGCCCCACTTTGTGGGATCTTTCAGCATCTTGGCCTCGTGGCTCCCAGTACCCTGGGGTTGACAGACCAAGAGTCACAAGTATAGAATATGAGTTCGGCTCTTCAACTTCTGTCCCCTGGGTAACCTATTGCTTCATTATAATATCTTTACATTGGGGTTGCAACCCCTTCCTCTCAGGGAGGGAAGATGGCCAGGACAGTTTGGGCAAGAACTTTGAGGAACAACATGACCCCTCTAGGCCAGGAGGTAAGAGGAGTCTCTTAGATGATTGGAAACAATCTCAGTGGGAGATACTCCCAGCTATGACACCTAACTTATGCAGACATAAAAAGAAAAGACACTCCTAGCCCCCTTCCCATCCCTACACTTGCCACTTCTAGACCTGCCCACTCCTCCATCTTAAGCGTGTACTTTCCTTAATAAACTGCTTTGTGCTTGCTACTTTCTTATTGGCTGTATTTATTCGAGTGGGTGTCCTCAGGTAAATCGTTTATGGGGAATCCAAGAAACTGAGACCTCCATTCACACAACATAGACTCTGCCACTTGGAATAACCCAATAGCTAACTTCAGTTTAAGACTGAAAAACTTTATAACATATTTCAAAAATATTATATAAAATGTATGATGCTTTCTTTAATTTCAAAAAGAAAGGATGCCACTGTGTATTTCTTTACTTGGTCTTTGAATAGAAACTTTTACTGGGGCCTTCAGAAGGCAACATAAAAATAAAAGAACTTGGAAAATACATAGCATTTTCTCCAAGGAGCGTGGTGCTTGAATTTAGCATTTGTTGGAGAGCACTGCCAAACATTTATGTCATTCTTTCAATAAATATTCTTTAATGCTGACTTTCTGCAACTGTATCATTTGTGTCTCCTGATTATTTTCAGTATATTGGAAGCAAATGAATACTACTGCGTATATAGTACAATACAAAGCACCACAGATGCAGTGAACTGATAAGGTAAAATAGAGCTCTGATTTAGATTTTAATAAGCCTTATGCCTCACAAAAAATATCAACTCTTATAGCTGCCCAACAAACTTCAAATAGAATGGCCCATGGCACCAATCATCATAAAAACTCAGTAGATAGTCTGATGAGAAGACCTAAAAAAGCAGGTGACCGATATAAAGGGAAAAATTCCTAGAATTGCTCCTCTACTTCCTCTGTAGTAGGAAATATGCTATCAACTTTTTTTTTAATTTACCAAATCATTTGTTTCTGAGTAATTTTTATTTTAAAAATGTATTTGAGAAGTACTGGATTGAAATTTTAAAAGATTTAAACAAGGACAACATAGCTTTTCACGTTCAGTTTTAATAGAATTCAAATTTGACACATTACCAAAGCATAAACTAAATACAAGGTCCAAACATGTTTTGATTTTACCTATAATGATTACTTTGATTAAAAATATATATATATGTTAAATAGTATTTTTTTAAAGATTTTACTTATTTATTTGACAGAGAGAGAGATCACAAGTAGGCAGAGAGGCAGGCAGAGAGAGAGGAGGAAGCAGGCTCCTCGCTGAGTAGAGAGCCAGATGTGGGCCTCGTGGATCCCAGGACCCTGACATGGTGACCTGAGCTGAAGGCAGAGGCTTTAAGCCACTGAGCCACCCAGGTACCCTTAAATAGTAATTTTTAAAATTCAGTATCTCTCCTTTGCTGGTATTCTAAATATCACCCCCCCCATTTATCTTGCCTATTGCGAATCTCACACTGAATTTGACTCTCTATTAATTCTTCCCTATATTTAATTCTAATATAAAACCACCAAGACATTGACCATGTATGTAGAAAAGTAATGAGATATCTGAACACTGAAAGTTCTAATTAACAGTTTTACTATTGAAACTTAATGCTGATATTACTGACTCTAATTCAAAATTACTATCAATAGCAACCCTAATCCCTACATTCTTCACACTGTAATTGCGTCTACATGTTTTACTTTTTAGTCCTCAACAAGAATGCTCATTAACAATATAGTAGAAAGAATAAATAAGAAAACACAAATTTTATATGTAATGTGCCTATATTGCTTATCTTCTACATGTCAGGCATTGCATTAGAGAATTTATATATATCCTCCTAGTTATTAATACAATATTATCTCTATTTTATTTTTGAGAATACTGAGGTTCAAAGAGTTTAAGGCAATGTGCCCAAGGCATAAAACTACTAGCAGAAGAATTAGGATTTGAACTCACATTTGCCTTAACAAGGACTTACTGATACACTGTGTTGTGCAGGCTTACTATGGAGATGATGGAAGGGGAAGGTGTTTCCAGGCAAAAGGCTTGTCACTTTTTAAGGACTAACTGCCTCAGGGAGCCATGTTCTCCTAATGCCTTTCTTGTATCTTCATGTTACATCACCAACGGATCATCTCTCATTAGATCATAATAAATTTGAGAGATTATACCAAGCTCTGTACTTTGAGGGTCTTCTCAAAAAGGAGATGTGGAGAAGAAGATAGTTAAGATCAACTTTACTAAAATAACAAAGATTTGTTAACTATCAAGGCAAATACAAATTAAACACAGGAAGCTCAATTCTCCCTGTTGAAAATAAAGGAATAAATCCCCTCTCCTTTTCTTAGAACATTTACTTTAGAAAACTTGTAAGTCCTTTCTGTCTTTGAAATATATATAAATCTTTAAAAAGTTAATTAAGCCTCTTTCCAGCTTTATGACCCAGGAATGGCTTTCCCAAGGATCTGGGAAGTATCATTTTGAAATGTAATCACTTGGAAGATAAAACCCTATTTCCAAATTTTTGTGGGAGAGGAGGAGCCTAATTTTGGTGAGTGGGAGCATAAAGCCTTCCTCTCTCATAAAGAATTTTCTATTGGATAAAACCAATTAGTTAATACAGATGTTCATCCCAGTTTCCAAATGAATTTAGGAGAAACTATATGTGAAAAGGGTGTTTTTCATCCTTCTTACCTGAGGACAAGATGTTGTTTATCTCAAGAACATATATGCAATGGGTTGTGTCTTCTTGGCTATAAAAAGGGGTAAGATTTCTTTATTTTTCCAATCTCTTAATGAATTGCCTGTGGTGTATATTTCATTCTGGTTTAATGCCTATTCTTTAATAAAATTATTTTATTTTTCATCTACCTTTATGAAAAGGTTTTCTAGATTAGAAAGAGGTTTTATTTTTCATTGTATTTCCTCATCACAACACTTGTGTAAATATAGCTTCTTGATGGCTATTTCCCCTACTTAACCTAGTAAAGCCTAAATACAAAACAAAACAAAACTTAGTTCATATAAAAGAAAAATTAGTTGCCTCTGCGCCCAAATTCATATAAAAATAAGTCACATAATTTAGATGGTGTCTATCCCATAGTTTCAGGTATGGACATATGACGGAAGTCTGGCTATTCCAACTACCACTTTGCCAATTTTAGCTTTTGGAAGTGAATGAAGACCTTGTCCAAGCTGATCCAACTGATACCCCTCCTACTCTACCCCAAACCCCCACTATAGGATTTTGCTAAAACTTTGGCAAAAGAAGATCCCTCTTTCAAAAGGAGGGCTTTAAGAACCAGGTAAGCCCAGAGTAGAGTTTCCTTAGTTTAGCATGACTGATATTGGGACAAAATAATTCTTTTTGTGTGGGAGGGGCTATGTTGCACATTGTTTAGAGTTTAACTCCACTAGCTTCTACCCTTAGATGGTACTAGCAGCATCTCCCCTCACCTCCTTAAGACAATAAGAAATGTCATTCAACATTGCCAAATGTCTCTTGGGGGAAAAGAAAAAAAACTCCCCGAGGTCGCTAACGATTGGCCTAGAGCCACCATAGTTCACCTTTGTCACCACATGGAAGATAGTATTTAAGAATAAAATATACAGAGAGGAGAGTAAAGCTAAGAGTCAAAAGGCAGCAAAAGAGAAGTCAGTCATTAATGACATACTTTAAGACCCTGGAGCCAACTACACTCAAAGTGAGAATGACCATTGGAGTTTTTAGTATCATGGGACTTTTACAAAAGCATATTTGTGTAAGCTATTTTTAGCCAAATTTCCAACACTTGCACCTGAAATAGTTCTGATTGATTGTATAACTATCATACCACTTATATATAAATAAGTATGACAGATATTAAGCTGGTAATTAATGTGTGACAAGTGTTATGCAAGAAGGGTAGTGTGAAATCTCACAGCAGGTGGGCTTTCTGGGGGTGGGAGGGCATCACTGAGGAGCGTTTCTGAATTTAAAAAGAAGTAATTCAGATGAAGTGATTGAGGTAACTAGCCTGGAAGCAAAAGAGAACAAGACTGAAAAAAGTCCACATGAGTTTGGCTGGATAGGGCAGAATAGATGAAAATATATAAAGATGTGTCAATTAGAGTCTCAATAGAAAACAGATGGCACACTCAAAAGATAATAACTGAGCAGGATTTATTTACAAAGGAACTAGTTAATTATACAAGTCTGGGTGGAGAGTAGGACATTGGTTCTCAAATTTCAGAGAATATCAGAATCACCACTGAGGCTTGTTAAAAGAAAGACTACCAGTCTCCATCCCAGAGATTTAGATCTAGTAGTTAGGGTAGGGACTGAAAATTTGCATTTCTAGCAAGTTTGAAACTGGTATAGATTCTGCAGGTCTGTGGAACACACTTCAAAGACCCCTGATGTCAGGAAATTTTAAGGGATAGTGTAGGATCCCAAGGCTAACAGTAGCTAAACTGTAACTACACCTAAGATCTGAAGATATAAAGCTATGTAGGGTATAATTTGGAACTGAGAACAGGAGAGAAATTTGTGTAGAGCAGGCATCATAATGAGAAAGTGAAGTGCCTTATAAAGATGCAGCTAGCTCAAGGCACCATCTCAGGGAGTGAGGAGGAGGAGGGAAATAAATATTCTGACATCACTCTCTTCCCTCTCTCTTGGATCTCTTGCTGGTAGCCCTGTTGATTTACTCCATGTAAGACACTCTCCCAATATAATAGAAAGCACGTTGGAGAAGATCTGAGACTAAATCCGAAGGTAATTATTTGGTCATTATTCCATAAATAATGACCAAATATGGAAGGGTTTATAAATATATAGTGAAAACAACTAAAAGATTTTATGCAAGAGAAGGGCATGATCAGATCTTCTTTCTGAAACAGGGAACTCTGATCATGCCCTTTTCTTGTTTAAAATCTTTCAATAATAAACACACTATACCCACATACAGATAATGGATTAGAAGGGAAAAGACCTCATATTGGTATATTATACCATATAACAGTGGAGATGGAGCTAAGTAGGCAGGTTTTGAAATTATTTAAGGAAGATACTCAATAGAACATAGTAGAAGAGAAACAATTAAAAATGACTATTAAAAAATGACTACTAAATTTTGGCTTGGGAAAACCGACTTCAAAAAGGAATGGTTCACGAAAGAGAAATAATAAATTCAGTCTGGAATATACTAGCTTTGAGATGCTTACGAAAAATGTAAGCAAAAAATATAACAGAGGTGAGTTGATATATGAGTCTAAGGCTCAGGGTGGAAGACATAGAATGGCAAAATTTCAGTAGGAGAAAGGTAATCAAGCTATGAGACAATGTAAGCTTATCCAAGGAAAGCAAGGAGAGCAAGAAGTTTAGGGTATCTATCTGGTTATCACTAAGAGTTATTACTTTGTGCTGAAATTAGCATATTCATAAATATGCAACCAGGTTGAGGTTGTACAAAGAAAAATATATTGACTGTAATCATTATTCTATTTTAATATGACTTGTGCTAAATATTAAAAACCAAGGCTATGTCAACAATATGAGACTTGAGTGTACCCTACATTACCATAGGAAAGCAGGAGGGAACCAAGAAAGGGAATACTAGTGAGGAAAAAATGGAAGGTGAAGTGACAGATTTGGCACCAAGAAGAATAAAATGATTAACCTGAAGTAACCTGAAGCCCCTATCAGTGGTTTCAACGCAATACCACAGGTAACTGTCTTGAGAAACCAATATTAACTGATAAATCCCCCTTACTATTCCCTTATTTAGTGTGCTATCATCTTTTGTGCCATAGATCTCAATGATTATTTCCTAACCTTCATTTTCTACTTTTAATTTCCTTGAAGAAATATTCAAAAAGAAACAAATTCTTGAAAACTAAAGCCTTCAATCCATTTTGAATCTCAAAAAGCTTAATTAAGAAAGCATTAATTGAGCACTTCTGACAAATATATATATAAAGACATTGATGATCTAAAACTCCTGCACTGTGACTCAAATAAAAGCTTCAGACAAGCTACTTATGCAAAGGTCTGATAGTGCATATCCATTCTATTGATCTGTGCAGCATCCATTCTACTTTCTTCAGGTATAAAAATCCTAAGTTTTCTTTAAACTTCCACAGTTCCTCAAATCTAAATCCACATGGTTTTAAAAGAGATTGATCCCACCTCCTAGTTTCTTAAATGAATGTATATGCTCTCAAGCTATCCAGGGAGAATGGCACTTTCTTCTGAATGGGATACTTGGTTCAGGATTTAGTTTATCACCTACCTCAGGCCAATGAAAACAAACTTGGGGATCTCTTGATGAAACACTTTCCAGCTGTTTTACTTCTACCTAAATATTTGATCTAGAACTGTGGGTGGCAATTATTCCTGCAGCTGGTGGGAGGCACATGCTCAAGAATAAAACAAATGCAAGGAAGCAAAGACTAAATTGAGGTGAAATCCAGCCATACCACTTTTGGATTTTGCAGAGGTGCAAGCCAACAAGTTAACATTTTTGTTTAAACCAGCTTGAACTGGATTTTTGATAGTTACTGTTGTATTAATAGATGTGAACATAAAGTTTAAGGTTTTATATTTGATTCCAAGCCATATACATTGTCATCATCTTTAATGGATTTTACAAAGTTAAAATATAAATGGGCCATTTAAGCAGAATTTTTAAAAAATAATTGATTGAGTCTAGAACTTTAGGACCTTATTGAATAAATTTCAAATCATTAAAAGAAGTATGTGGAAAATTTAAAGAAAAATAAATTTTAAAAAATGATTGTTTATTTGTGTTGTTATTCTGCTTCTAACCAAAGCCTAACATCTCCTTCTTGATAGAGAAATGATACATAGCTCAATAGCTAGCTAACTAGCTAGATAGATACATATACACATACATATAGATAGATTCAGATCTCCCTTATTCCATTATTCTCGTTAATAAATTTTGTAATTATTAGCAATAAAGTATTTCAAAATATTCCAAAAACTGCCTATATTTGCTACTTCAATTAGTAAGAACTTTTATTTAGGGTACAATTCACATTGTATTTTTTTTTAAGATTTTATTTATTTATTTGACAGAGAGAAACACAGCTAGAGAGGGAATGCAAGCAGAGCAAGTGAGAGAGGGAGAAGCAGGCTTCCGACGAACAGGGATCCTGATGCAGGGCTCGATCCCGGGAGTCTGGGATCATGACCTGAGCTGAAGGCAGTCCCTTAACCAACTGAGCCACTCCGGCACCCCACATTGTATTTTAAAGAAAAATGTATTTCATTATTTTGTAGAATATTTAGCAAGATTTACATGCTCTAATATTATGGAAAATGTCAAAATAAATGTTACAAAACACAAAGCCAAATGCAATGTTACTATTTTTAAAAAAATAAAAGCCTATTTAAAAGAGATGAATTAATTGACACTACTGAGAAATTATGAAATAATGTTTTCATTATAAATGAGAATTATCAATTTTAAAATTATTAGTTATGAAATAATGCCAAGGAAGGAATGTCTGGCTTTTCAACTAACTAACTAAACAAATAAAATCTTTATCCTCCTGCTTCAGTGTGCTTAATACACTTGCTTTATATTTTTTTAAGATTCTGTTTATTTATTTGACAGAGAGAAACACAGCTAGAGAGGGAACACAAGCAGGGGGAGTGGAAGAGCGAGAAGCAGCCCAAAGTGGGGCTTGATCTCAGGACCCCAGGATCATGAACTGAACCTAAGGCAGATGCTTAATGACTGAGCCACCCAGGCTTATTTTTATACAGTATCATATTCTTTCCTTATAGATTTCTTTCATTCTACTCTAAAGATAAGAACTATTCTATCCTCTAAAGATAAGAAGTATCAAAAATAAAAAATTAAAAAATAAAGATAAGTATCCTAGCCTAGTTTAGGCAATTTTTATCACAAAATTTAGAGTTTGCATCACTCATGCTTTCTATTGATTATGAACTTAGCATTATAAAAGTGGAAAGTAAATAAATTGTTGAGCATCCCCATTTTGATTTCCAAATTAGGAATAAATATTTTAAGATATTAAATCACTAAATACTAGTTAATTTAAAACAGACAATTCTCTAATAGAAGCACATATCCCTCTTAGATTCTTTGTATTTAAGGGCAAAAATAATATCTACTTTCAATAGAATTGTTTAAGGAAATGCTACTTGAAATATAGTATTGCTCTTTGTCATTAACCTCTGACCCTCAAAAAATTTTTAAGAAGTAAATATTTTTGCATTTTACCAGCAGTAATGATAATAATGAGAAAAGAGACTTACATGATCAATCAGTTCACGGACCATTCCATTCCATTGTCCATTGGCATCATCCTGGGCTCCATATTTCCCATCCTCCACAAGTCTAATTTCATACGTAAAGCCAAGGATTGTAGATAACTCTCTGAGGAGGTCAATGCAATAGCCCTCAAATCGATCATTCCCATAGAGAGGCTTGTCAGATTTCTTAAATAGGACATAGGGTTCTTCCTGGAAACAGTAAACATGAAGATAGGAGGTATTAGTTAATCATAAAACTATGAGAATTATAGCTTTCCTCAGAAGACAGAATATTTCACATTAATTTAGAGTAACAGTCAATTTTATTTTCTGCCATTAATATAAGGTAAAATCCTAAGAAGACAGGCTACTTTGGGAATATTTGTGCTTCAAAAGAGAATATTTAACTATAATAATTTCACCAAGACTATATAATAAAAATGGTATTTACCTTATATAATATGTAAGAAATAATATATAATGTAATATATGCTATAAAATATGTAATACATAAGATCTGATTTCACATGATTACAATATCCCAATTTGAATCATATTACTTATTCAATATCTGAGGTGCTATTTCAGTAGAATATACTGATGAAAGAAAACTCACTGCTTAATTGCCTACTATGCGCTAAAAACTGGAGTAGGGACTTTTATATATTACCACATTTTGTCATAACAAATATGAAAATTATAGCTACTATATTTATAGGAAAAAATAGTAATTTACTTTGGAATATAGAAAAAGAAACATTTAGCAAGGGTTTCTGCATTCACCCAACAACATTTTATGGAGCACCTACTATGAGCCATCCCTCCTCTATATAAAAGAGAAATTTCTGAGTCATAAAGTTCATGATATAGATAAAGAAAACAATAATAAATGTCTAAAGAAATAGAACACATAACTTCTGATGCTGATAAATGACATAAAAGCATAAAATAGGGCAACAGGATACAAAACAACTTCAAGGTACTTGGCAAGATAAGAGAGGGCAGGACAAAATTGAGTAATATGTCTGGAAGTCTTTACTGAGGAGATGAGAGATGAGGTAAAACCTAAAAGATGAGAAGAGTTTAGCCATTTGAAAATTGGAAAGAAGAAAATTTCAGGTCAAGGACGCAGCAACTAAAAGCCTTGAGGCAATATGATACCCAGTGTTCCAGAAAGAGGACTACTGTCATCAGTGTGACTGAAGTCACATCCATGTGAGGAAGTCCGATGAATAAGGTCAGAATAAGAGAGTGAGGAGCCAAATCCTGAAAGGCTGTGCACAACAGGCCCTGTTAAAAATTCATGTTTAATTAAGTACTAGGCAAATCCATGCATTAACATTTTTGTGGGGTAGGTGGAACATGGCACCCTGTGAATAAACCAGAGGGCAATCTGCTCTACCACTTACTATCTGACCTTGGGTAAAGCCCCTGGAAGGTGCTCTCTTAGAGAAAGACACTGCAGAGTTAAAAAATTTAGAGGACGTTGCCATGCCAGTCTGTCTAGAAAGCTGATTACCCTCTTACAATCATCCTATGAGGGTCATCACACCTAAGGGCATTTTGGATATGATAGAAATGTGTCCTCTTGCCAAGACTCACCTCAGAAACAAGACTAATTCCATCTTTCTTCTCACCCTGTTGACCTAGCTTATCCCTCTACTGTTTCATACACACTCTAGCCTGACCAGCTGTTCTGAAGTTCCCACACACTGTCACTGTATGCTAAAGAACTCCTGCTTAGAGATCAGCACATTGATATACATTTTCAACTGATTTTTGGAATGCCTTTTCATCTTTTTGCTTTATTGGACCATATCCCAATAACAGTGCTTCTCCTTCAGCCCTCTTTAATGGAGATCATCTTTAGTGTCACCTCCCGTCCCTCCGGCACAAAGGCATATTTGGTGTTTTCCTTGAGCCTCATTGCTATCCCCAGATCAATTCTTCCTTTCCTCAAGTTTCTGTTCCTCTAAGGCTCATGACGTTTTACTATACCATGTTCTCTCTTTACAGTGCTATTATCCAGTGAAATCTGAATCAGAAGATGTACTAACTGATGGCACCTGGGTGGCTCAGTGGGTTAAAGCCTCTGCCTTCGGCTCAGGTCATGATCTCAGGGTCCTGAGATTGAGGCCACATCCGGCTCTCTGCTCAGCAGGGAGCCTGCTTCCTCCTCTCCCTCTGCCTGCCTCTCTGCCTACCTGTGATCTCTCTGTGTCAAATAAATAAACAAAATCTTAAAAAAAAAAAGACTTATTAATTTCTGCCAAACCATAAAAAAAAAAAAAAAGAAGAAGAAGAAGATGTACTAACTGGGACGGGAAGACTTTACTTTTCAACTGTTTACCTACTGGATGACAATTTTGCTTTCTTCCCCAACTCTTATCATTACTTTCTATGTATACTGAATCTACCGACATGAAGCATCCAACATTGTGTCTCAGTCCTTTTACCGCCTCATTGCCAAAACCTTTCCCTCACTGGAATTTAGCTTCCCTCTCCCGTGACTCACAGCTACACTCTGCAATTGTCAGAAAATGATCTATCTATATTAAGATTTCTAAAAGCCCATTCATCTAGCTTATTGTTCAGTCACACCCATGCCTACAATTCTTTGTTCCTGTAAAGATCTCTAACCCAGTGACCCCTACACTTTTCCACTATCCATCAATCCCCTTCTAATCTCACTTCTGATCTCCAGACCTTGTCTGGCCTACATCTCATAGTCCATTAGCATAATTCCTGTGCTGTACACATCTTCAAGACTTGCACCTCTTTTGTGCTGGGGTACTTGGCCTTACATAAAGCATGCCTTACATGACATGTTTTTTTCTTCCTTGCCTATTCCAAAAGAGCTAAACAATGCTAATTGTTTGTATTTACAATTAATACACTCAAACGTTTTAGGTTCTATTTCCAACTCTATGAGATGAACATTTATCCATTTTTATTTAATCTAACACCTTCCTACTCTAATACTTAGTTGAGTACCTTAGTAAGAAAACAAAAGCAATCGCATGTCATGCCCTTGTATGCCCACTACCAAGCCCACCAAACTTATCTACCTGTATGCATTTTCTCTTCCTTTGTCTACTGCTATAAAGGAACTAGAACTCTCCTCATTGGGCCAGTCCTAATAATTATGTTCTGATTCTTGTATCATCCACGGTTCCAACACAGGATGCCACCTTGAACAGAGTAGTGATTTCAGCTGAGAAACAAAACCAGTCTAACCCAACTACAGAATGTTTCCATGGAGATAGAAACCAAGACCTCATTTGTCTCCCTCCCTTTGATCTCATGCTGGGGTTTCCCACTGGTTAAACTGACTCAAAAGCCAGGGGATACATGAGTCTATTGATGTAATCCACATAAATCAGACACCTGGGACAGACAATAGAGTGAAGAAAAGTGGAGGATGGATCTGGGGACAAAAAGAATCATACATAGTATATTCCTACCACCTTTCACTTGCTCCAAGTCCTAATTAGCTGAGTTATCTTGTATTTCCTTCATGACCAATCTGTCCCTTTACACAGAATCATTTTCAAAGTATATATACTTTTCCAAAACCTTCACTTAGTCCTACAACTCCCTACTGCCAGAGCCTAATTTTTCTGTCTCTCTTTATAGACAACTATCCAGAAATATTTGTGTACACATGTTACCTTAATGTTCCAGTTATCTGTCCATCCACAGGAGTGACTTGTAGACTCACTCCGCTTAACTGATCTCAACACAGCACTGATAACCTCCAATCTGCTGAATCCAAGAGATGTGACTTCATTCTCTTTTTATTCAGCCTCTCATCTGCATTTGCAAAATGAACTATCACCCTCCCACTCCCCATACCCCCAACACACACACACATTTTAACACTCCCCTCTCTAGCTTATACTATATCCTTCTTCCTTGGCTTATCCCCTACCACAATGGGAACTCCTCTCAGGATCTTTTGCTACTATTTTTTGTTTTTGTTTGTTTGTTTGTTTTTCCCCCCCTACCTTATTCTAAATGTTGATGATCCTCTGCACTTGGTTATAGCCCCTCTCCCTTTTTTCTTTTTAATTTGTCCCTAAATGATCTTACCCACATATATAAATTCAGTAACATCTTAAGCTGATAACTCCAAAATTTATACACCTGACCCAGACCTCTCCTAGTGGGCCTTAGGCACACATATCCAGCGCACTTGTCAGTACCACTCAATGTCTCATAGATATCTCACATGTAATGTGACCAAACGGAATTCATCTTTTTCTTAAAACTTGCATACCTTTACTCTGCTTTCAAAAAAATATCACCATCATCTACCCAGTTACTGAGGCATCATCCTTGCTTCCCTTTCTTCTAGTTCATTCACTAAAGAGCAACAAAAGATCTTAAAGCATAAATTTAATGGTATCCCCACCACCACTTCAAACCAACTAATAGATGACCAATGCATTTAGAATAATATTTGACTTCCTTCCCATGACCCCTATAATCTGTTTTATTACTTGTTTTCATGTTGACAAATGGCTCCAGCACTCATAAAATTGAACAACACAAAAGCCAGGAAATCACTCGAACTCTCCATCCTACCCTTTGGAAATCCTGCAAGTTATTCTATCAGTACATATCCCAAACCTATCAAGTTCCTTCCATTTTCCCTGCTTACATCATGGTTCATATAATTTTTATTTCCCCTATGGATTCCTATTGTAGCCTCTTCTACTTTCCATTTCTATATTCCCATAGTCAGTTTTCCATAGAAAGTGATAGTGATCTTTTAAAAATGAACTATGATCTTATCATGCATCTGCTTAAAACCCAACAATGGCTTTTTATTGAAACTAAAAAAAAAAATAAAAATAAAAATAAAAGGCAAAACTGCTTACTCTGGTGGTCATAGTGCTGCACACTTTCCTCTCTGACCCTAGCTTTTAATTCCTCTCTCATTATATCCCAAATATATTGATTTTTCCTTCTGCTCCTCAAAGCTGCCAAGCTCATTCCTGACTTGAGGTCTTTGCCTTGCCTTCCTTCCCCCAATTTCTGACTGGAAAGATCTTTGCTAAGTTCAGGTCTCTGCTCAAGTATCACTTCTTCAGCACTAGATATTAAGTGTGTGTGTGTGTGTGTGTGTGTGTGTGTATAAATCTTTCCTTCTAAGTTATTGTTTGTTTGCAAATGTTTTGTTTTCCTCATTGCATTTACTTTAACCACACTCAGGAAATGTGTTCAATGAATAAAATATTTATCATGAAGGCTTATATCCTACATTTTCCTCTTCAACCTCACCTTTTCTTTAAATTCTAAATATTCTGTTTTCTTTCAGTTTCTCAAAAAAACGCAATTTTCTGCCTCAGTGCCTTTTAACATATCGTACTATATGCCTATAATGTTCTTCAAATGGTAAGCTCCCTTTCCTTCCTTTAAGGTTCAAATTAAATGTGAAAACTTTCCTGAGCTAATTTGAAGAGATTCCTGTTATTCTCTATCTCAACACTTTCCTCAATTAATTCATTTTTAAGTTATTTTATTTTTTGGCTTATTTGCTTTTTGTCTCACTTTCTTGGAATATAACATCCATATTGATTAATTTTAATATCTCCCATGCTTAACACTGCCTGGCACATAGTAAATACTAAGTAAATATTAGTGAAATAAATGATTGATAAATTAATGATTGATAAATTAGTGAATTCTCTGACTCAATTTTTTATCTCTAAGTGGATTTAACAATATTTTTAAAATTGTTTTAAGAATTAAATATCAGCTTCTTCTTATTATTTTATTATTTTATCTTCCCAATAATTTTCAATGGATATTAATAGATTTTTTTCATTTTTTTAGAGAGGGAGGTGGGGGGGAACAGGGAAAGGGAAAGAGAGAATCCCAAGAAGGCTACATGCCCAGCACAGAGCCTGACACAAAGTTTAATCCCACAACCCAAGATCATGACCTGAGCAGAAATAAAATTTCGAGCATTTAACCAACTGAAACACCCAGCTGGCCCAATAGACTTTATTGTTTAGAACAGTTTTAGATTCATGGTAAATTTCAGTGGAAAAGAATTCTTATATACCTCCTGATCCACTTATACCTTGTCTCCCTCACTATCAACATCCCCCCACCAAAGTATAGCATTTGTTATTTTTGATAAATCTACATTGACACACCATTTTTAAAAGATTATTTATTTATTTGAGAGAGTGTGTTTGAGCAGAGGAGCAGAGGGAGAGGAAGAGGGAATCTCAAGCACACTCCCCACTATGTGTAGAGCTCAACACAGGGGTAGATCTCACGACACTGAGATCAAGACTTGAGACAAAATCCAGAGTCAGTTGCTTAACCAATTGAGCTACCCAGATGCCCCTACACTGACATCATTATCACTCAAAGTCTATAGCTTCCATTAGGAAGACTCTTGGTGTTGTACTTTCTATGGGTTTTGACAGATATACAATGATACATTGTAGTCCACGATTAAGGTATTATACAAAAGAGTTTCACAGTCCTAAACACCCTATGTGCTCTGTTCATACTTCCTTTCCCTCTAACATCTGATAACCACTGATCGTTTTTACTGTCTCTATAAGTTTCTCTTTCCAGAATTCATATAGCTCGATTCATGCGGTATGTAGCCTTTTCATATTGACTTCTTTTACTAAGTAATACACATTTAAGTTTCCTCTATATCTTCTCATGGATTGATACCTCACTTCTTTTTAGTGCTGAATAATAGTCCATTGTCTAGATGTACCACAGCTTATTTATCCATTCACCCATTCACCTACTGAAGTATATCTTGGCTGCTTCAAAGTTTTGTCAATTATGAATAAAGCTATTATAAACATCCATGTTCAGGTTTTTGTATTATATAAATTTGGTAGAACTCTTTTGGAAAAACACCAAGGTATTCTATTGTTAGATCATGTGATAAGAGTATAGTTTGGAAGATATTTCTTGAGAAGTTTATATGGCATGTTAATTACTTAAATTTGCACCAAAAGCACCAAAATCATCACCAGGCACAAAGCAGGCTTACAAATAAAATGACTACTGTAGGTGTGCCTGGGTGGCTCAGTTGTTAAGCCTCTGCCTTTGGCTCAGGTCATTATCCCAGTGTCCTGAGATCAAGCCCCATATCAGGCTCCCTTTCCCACTCTCTCTGCTTATATTCCCTCTCTCTCTGTCTGCCAAATAAAAAAATTAAATATTTTTTTTAAAATGACTCCTGTACTGAACTCAGTGGAAATTGATTGCTCTGTGGAATGGGAATCAAAAGAAAAATCTTGATATAATACATTAATCCTATTGAATTCATTATTTGATTTCATTCAGTTTCTGATTTATAAATGGACATGTTGATGTTTTTTTAAGCCACAAAAATTGATCATTTATCAAGCTCCATACACTAAGTAATAGAACTATCTAATATTTTCCAAGCACTAATTTTGTGTCAGACCCTGTTCTGGGTGCTTTCCTTGAATAAACTTACTTATTTCTCACTATAACCATATAAAGTCATTAATATTATTTCTATTCTACAGATAAAGAAACTGAGGGCAAAAGTGCTTTTGCCCAAGGTCAATAGCGAGCATACAATCCAGTGAGTCAGACTCTTGGACTATTTACCTCCACACTATACTTTCCACATTAAATGGCTTTACCAAACTCCATGTGAATACATAATTGCATACAGTTCATTAGATAACTTGATATATATTGAATGACTTTATTATTTTTTCAATCAACTGAGATTAGCTACTAGGTTAATATCACTCATGCAAACTGGTAATACACTTACTAATTGATGAAAGCAGTCAAAACAACATCACAGAAAAGAAATAGATATATAATCCAAAAAATTTATTTTCTACATCATAAATGATCTCCTTTCTAAGAAAGAACACATTTTTAACATAAAAGGTATTCAAGAATTTGTGAAAATAGCATATTTTAAGCCTAACAGATTTAAGCAATAATATATGAGTGTCTAAAAAATGCTTTCCCCCCCATTTGCATTATAAAGTTATCATTGTCTCTATTTAAATTTTTTGTTCCAAAATAATTATGGTATATTTTTCACACAAACTCACTTGAACATTAGGAAAAATATGATGGGAGTTAGTAATTACTGAAGTATATTTGGGGCATGTGAGGGATTTTGTGCAAAAGGTACAAAAGCAAAGAAAAAAATTTAAATTATTATGCTACTTAAATTTCATTTATTCAGCTTTTCCTAGTAACCATCCTACCTATTAACTTCATTTTAATCACCTACAAGCCAATAAGAAAATTTCTGTCATGGACAAATAAATTTGTTGATTCCTGTGAGATTAAAGTATTTTGGTATATGTTTTAAACAGCTTTTCATATCACTAGGGGAAAAAATGTGGTCTGAGTGGATATTTCTAGTATTTATGGATCTCCACAATGTCAAATATCATTCTTCCCATATTTAATTCTGATAAGTAAGACACCATTTTCCAGTTGTAATTCCTATCTCCAGCTACACTGTGTCACAAGACAGTTTACATCGAGTTATGACTCTCCTTTAGACTCTCTTTCTCTGTTTCACACAGCACAAGGATAAATAATAACCTCATGTAGGAAAAGAAAAATGGTACCAGAAGCAATTACTGTACCACATACTGAGTTCAATGAATAATATGATAAAACTCTCCTGGGCAACTTTACTGATTTTTCATATAGTCCTAAATCTTCACATCCGCATTTGCTAGAGGTAAAGTCTCTTCATTTCACTAGCATCTGTAATAAGGATTTGTCAGCATTTCCACTATCAACCTCAGTTTTAAGGAACCCAATAACTCATGTATTTTTATCTGCATTAGACTGGGAGTTGGCAAAGAATATAACCAAAATGAAGTTCTAAAAAAGTGAAATATGTTTTAAGGTTGAGAGGAACAAAATGTTTTATTTAAATATAATAAAACTTTATAATTTTTAAGTTATAACTCACATATCCTTCAGCCCTTACCTAGAGCTAAATTGTTTTTTCATATGTTAACCCCTGAACTATCACTGTCTTACTCATGATATTCAAAAGATAGGGTCATGAAAATGCAATTTAACTTTAGAGATGTATAAAATATCCCTTGCCATTTCAAGGATAAGGCTAACTTAAATAATTTATTTATTCAAACATATATTGAACTATTATGTACCATTTTAGGTATCAGATATACAACAATGAAAAACAAAGAAATACAGAAAAGTTTCTGCTCCTCTGGAACCCCTAATCTAGTGGGTGAATTTTAGATTCTCACCTGCTTTATAGTATTCTGTATTATTCACATGGTTACTTTGCTTCATTAATTACCAGAGGAGGAATATTGCCATAGAGTACATTTTTGAGACATATGATTATATCTTACTGTAAAGTAGGACTTATGACATGGTGACCCTCAAATAATGTATTTGGGAAAAAAGAAATGAATTTTCAGTTTACCTCAGTCTGGTTCTGAATTTACCCTTAAACAAGAAAACTTTTAAATGGCAACCAGCTGAAACTCCAGTTGCTTTAGATAACAATATTTTCAACCAAGAACAGTATCAAAACATTTAAAAGATATTTTTAATGGTTCTTAATTTTTCCTTTATGAAGGTTGGGTTCTCCCTTTATCTCTTCTCTCTCTCTCTCTCTCTCACACACACACACAACCTTTTTTTTTTAAAGAAAAATAAAAGCATTACTATGCATCAAATGAGAAAGGCACTATGGTTACAATAATATCACATTAAGATGAAATTATGTAGATTAAGTTTAAAACTGAGCACTTCATATGTTCCTGAGAATCACTTCTCTCCCTCAATCATCTTAGTCTTGTACACATACTCTGTGTATCCTATCACTGCCTTCATACTGAAAGCATTAAGTCATAAACAATACTATATAAGGGCAACGTGGTTTTCAAGGAGATCAAGGTGGGTGCTATGAAGTTGATCGGAAGTGAAAGGCTAATGAATGGACAGCATGAAAGGCAGGAGCAATGGTGCCACTGACCTTGGCTCCTGGGGAAGGTGAGTCAGCTCTGTAGAACTATAGAACTTATAACATTAACAGGAGGGAGAAAAAAACAGACCTCAACATCTTTCCCTCGCATACACAAGAGAATGCTAAGTGAAGAATTATACTTTTAAAAGGAAGATCAAGGATGAAAGGACATTGCCATGGACAGCAATACTAAGATGGGTAATTCTTCAACAAACAAGTTATCAATTCACTGTATCTGACTATGGCTTATCTATCACTCTAAAAGGCAATACTTCTGGGTAAATTAAGAATACATAATGTTTGATGTGATCTAGGAACAAAAGTAACAAGCTTATGATAGCAATCAGAATGCCTCCCCAATACTAAGACATATTTCTAATTGGCATGTTTTAGTTTTAAGAGGTCACCACCACTTTTGTATGGAATAGTGACTTTTAGGTAAAAACAGCAACTCTAAAAATGGTCAGTGAATTATGATTCTCTTAAGAGTACAATTCTAAGTTTTTATTTGATGCTTTATAAGCATCAGATAAAACTCTATAAATATCTACATTTGATAACTTCATGACAAAACATAAATGTAAAATGTTTTTGTTTTCCACCTAATATTTCATCTACCAATTCATCAATCGATGCATTCATTAAACAAATATTTTAATGTAAATTCTGTATAAAGATGTCTAGAATAGAGGCCAGCAGATTTTCCCTTAAAAACTAGATAGTGAATATTTTTGTCTTTGCAAAAGTTGCAACTACCCAACTGCTATTATAGAGCAAAAGCAAACCCAGAAGCAATGAAGAGGTTGGCAAAACTGTTAGAGTTTAGGAATGCACTTTTTAGGAACTCTGGAATCTTAAGAAAAAATTAAAAAAAAAAAAAAAGCTTAAAACAACCAGGGAGATGCTTTATAATGAGAAAAACTAGAATTTTGATCAAAGAGCTCTGTGTCCTAGCAATTGACCCTGTTAGGACTATCCTCCACTCTGAGGTCAGTGGCAGCTTTGAAGATGGCAGCCTGCATTCCCAGTATAGATTGTGGATATTGGGGAGCAGTACAGGCTGAACTCTCAAAGAAGGTAATTTTGTGTTTTGACCTGTGTAATGACTCCCTGAGGATATCAGCTCAAGGGCTTGCCTTTGTGTCAACTACATAGGAGCTTCCTCAGGGTAGGAAGCCCTTCTACAGGTGGTGTTTTCATAAACAGTTAGAGACAAATATATTAGCTACTACTTCCTCTTGTACAAGATAGAGCAGAGACAAGAAACGGATGAAAACGCCTGGACAGAAGAGGCTGGGTAAAAAAATACTTAGAATTAGGGCTATAAAATGCTTCCCATATTCAAGCAATTCTAGAAGCCCATGTACAGGCCTATGGCAATAAGCATTCTCAGAAAAGACCTGAGAAAACCCTAAGCATTTAAATGGTGGGAGTTCAGGCTCTGTGCAAGCAGGAAAGGAGAGATGAGGCATACCTGCAAACTGTTTGCTTAAACAGTGAAAACTAAAAACATTTATGAAAGAAGCTAAAGAAGACACAAATAAATAGAAAGACATTCTGTGCTCATAGACTAGAAGAATTAATATTGTTAAAATGTTTATACTCTCCAAATCCACAGATGCAGAGTAATTTCTATCAAAATTCCTATGACTCTTTTCACAGAAGTGGAATAAATACTTCTAAATTTGTGTGGAACCACAAATTACCCCAAATAGCCACATAATCTTTTTATTTTTTTTAAGATTTTATTTATTTATTTGACAGAGGGATCACAAACAGGCAGAGAGGCAGGCAGAGAAAAAGGGAGAAGCAGGCTCCTCTTTGAGCAGAGAGCCCAGTGTGAGACTCGATCCCAAGACCCTGAGATCATGACCCGAGCCAAAGGCAGAGGCTTAACCCTCTGAGCCACCCAGGCACCCAAGCCACATAATCTTGAGAAAGAACAAGGCCAGAAGCATCACAGTCCCTGATTTAAAACTATATTACAAAGCTATAGTTATTAAAACAGTATGATATTAACATAAAAACAAAACACTGGAACAGAACAGAGCTCAGAAATAAACTCCTGCATATATGGTCTATTAATTTATGACAAAGGATGAAAGAATGTACAATGGAGAAGACTGGCTCAAGAGTTTGACAGAAGCTTTGCTAGGTTTTAGTATTTTGTTGGTGTCCTTTTGAAATTTTTTTTTTTTTAAAGATTTTATTTATTTGACAGAGAGAAACACAGTCAGAGAGGGAACACAAGCAGGGGGAGTGAGAGAGAGAGAAGCAGGCCTCCCGCCGAACAGGGAGCCTGATGTGGGACTCTAGCCCTGGTCTCCAGGATCACGACCTGAGCCGAAGGCAGTCGCCCAATCAACTGAGCCACCGAGGTGCCCCTCCTTTTGAAATTCTTAGTAACTTTTTAGTAAAGTTCCTTATTTCATTTTACACTGAGGGGTGGAAATCATGGAGCCAGTCCCCTACGCAGTCAGGAATGAGAACTACTGAATTAAAGAAAGAGTAAAGTAAATGAAAATATTTTGGAGAGAGAAAATTATTCATACAGATGCTGGAAAGAATGAATAGCTCTGTATAATTTAAGTGAAAAGAAGCTGTGGAACAAAAAAAATAGATAAGGCGTGATAATATCATGAGGATGTAAGTAAGGAAATAAACTTTCTTCTTATAAAAGTCTGAGAAAACTATTTAGATGTAATCACTGTGGATCACCAATGCTTGAATTCATATCCTGCTTAGAATGACATTTTCTTTCCTAAAATTATTTTTAAGCATCTACCTAAAAAACAATTTTGGTGTAGGAAATGAGGTTTAGAATTTCTTTCTCCAATATTCTCCCTTTAGGTATTTTCTCACTATTAGATATCAGATAAATCTGAATGCAAATTTGAGAGAGTGAGAAAGCAAACCAAAAGGAGGAGGACATGATTTGTCATATGAGTACAAGTGGAATTTTCAATCCTTAGGATTCGGTTTCTTACAATTTAGTGCAACAATTTGAGTTTGAAAGCTCTTCGCCGTAGAAAGAACCCAACATTATCTGTCCTAAACCTCTATTTACATTTCTCCAAAAAGAGTGGAAATATGTTGATTAAAAAAGGATTAGAATATTAACCAGTGGGGCACCTGGGTGGCTCAGTTGGTTAAGCGTCTGCCTTGGGCTCAGGTCATGATCCCAAGGTCCCTGGATTGAGCCCCATGGTAGTCTCTCTTGCTCAGCGGACTCCCCCCGGCCCCTGCAGGGTGTCTGCTTCTCCCTCTCCCTCAGCCCCTGCTCCTGTTCTCTCGCTCTCTTTAAAATAAATAAATAAACTTAAAAAAATAATACAAACTGGCTTTTTACCCTCATGCCTCCCCAAAATAGAACAGATATTGGCAACTTCTTCAAGATTCCTGAATATGCTTGTAAAGCAGTCATAAGAGAATGTCCTTGTACAATGAGAATTATCTACCAATAGTCAGTGGTAGTTAGCAGAATGTGTCTGCTGAAAATTCTTTTTTGCATAATGGATGGTGAGCTTTTAGCCGTTACCCTTTTATAATCAATAAAATCAACAAACGTTTATTGAGTACCTTTTTTTTTAATTTATTTATTTGACAGAGTGAAACACAGCAAGAGAGGGAACACAAGCAGGGGGAGTGGGAGGGGGAGAAGCATGCCTCCCACCCTGCAGGGAGCCCAACGTGGGACTTGATCCCAGGACCGTGGGATCATGACCTAAGCTGAAGGCAAACCCCAACAGACTGAGCCTCCCAGGCATCCTATTGAGTACCTTTCTTTAAAAGAAAATATATACTGTAGAATAGAGTTGCTTCTCCTAAGCACCTTTTAATCTAGTTGAAATTAGAGAGCTTGCATAAAAAATACGAACTAATGATACAAGTTTTCACGTAAGTGTCCAGGGAATAAATTGTATAGGTAAAAGGACCATTAGATGTCAGCAACAAGAAAGTCAAGATGTCCCAAGGAAGTTAGATAAATTATCCAAGGGAAAAGGACATCTGTAAAATGGATTGTAGAATGAATAAATTGGATAAACAGGGAGAAGAGTTGCTCAGGAAGAGAAATGAAGTGAGAAAAGTCGTACAGAAGAATGCCACTGGTGCATGGCCTGAAGATGAAGTATGATGGTTCATAAGAAGATATTTAAAGTCTTGGGGAAAAATAGTAAAAGTGAGCACCATTCATTGCTTTTTAATTTTTAGATTACTTTGTACCCATTAATATTATAATTTCCTGATTTTTTTTACCAGAAACTATGTTATGTATTTTTCAAGTTTTTATTTCTAATACTTCAAGTCACACATCATTATTATAGAGTTATGGTAATTTGCCCAAGGTAAATTATCTACTAAAGTGGCAGACTCAAGATTCAAACCTAGATTTTCTGACTTCCACTTATTCCTTCAACCTGCAGAAAAACACTTTCTCAATTAGGTATTAAATTCAGATGTCAAATATGAACTCAATGTAGAAACAGTCTGCTTCTCTGCTGTTCATTAGTAGGTTAAGCGATTCATGGATTTGCATATATAAGTAAATTTCATCATACTTATCAATAAAGACTCCAAAGTTATTATGGTCTAACCTAATATTGTCCACAGTATATTTTTCTGGGAAATTATCCCACAAGTTTTGTTTTAAAGAAAACAGTCTGTCATTAAAAATATTTGGAAATTGTACATGTATTCATTCCTTTGAGATATCCACAAAACATATGAATTGACTAAAGACTCAGTGATAAAGAAATCCAATGAATTTATCTTAATGTTTTCCAAAAACTATTTAACTACACAATAGTTGTAGTGTGTTCCTCATCACATACCTATCAGAACAGTGGAGCATACTATGAAATTCTGATGTAATCAAATGATGAACATTGCTACAGGGCATAGAAAGTGCTCATTGTATTATGGAGGTAACATTTTGTCTGTAATGTCAGAGAGTATCACATTCGCCAAAAATTGCAAATTTAAAAGTTCAAAAGGCAAGATATAAATTTGATTTTGCTAAAGAATGCAAAGCTGTGACATACTATAAAGCAAATATTTTATGGTCAGTGGTTCTTGTCACATTTGAATGAAGCATAAAATATTCTGCATATAATATGTCCAAATAGCCATGTGGCAAAGACATTTCTTTTCTGTTAGTTCTCACATGAAGTGGTAAAAAAACATTCTGTTTGTTTTTTGTCCAATATTGGTTTATTCAAAAAAGATGGTGAAAACAAATTCATATTTTTTTTTTAAAACCAATTACTACATAGAACCAAAGCTAAGAGAGCTCAGAACATAAAATTTATAGAACTCAACTTAATAATACTCATTCTTGTTTAGGCATCTAATTAATGACATAAATTAATGGCATAAATGCCTTATGAGGAATGCACTTAATGAAATACACTGACTGATGAATTGATAAAGACCTGGGGACTCATCTGTTATTCTGGATTTCTGGGGGAAATCACTTTAGTAATGCCAGTAAAACACATACATTTCTACCAGGAGAAGAGTTTCTGTACCTTCCTTTTTGAGTCATTGTGGTCGGGTTAGGATATAGTCTGTCATTAAAAGTATCAGTTAAGTCTCAAATAAAAAGAAGCAATTAGGAATCAATATCAAATAATCAAGTTGTGACTGAAAATGCAAATATCAGAAACTGATAATCAGATATTGATCAGAAACTAAAATTAGGTTGGGGGTACATAATTCAGAATTTATGGGCCTTGAAAATCTCATGATTGTCCCCTTATCAATTTGGATAAAGGACCCTTGAGCCTGACTCAAAAGACAGTGTTGTTGTTGTTGTTGTTGTTGTTGTTGTTGTTGTTTCCTATCCCAGACTCTTTATCTTCCTGGGAAGCTCTAAATGTGTAATTGTTTGTTTAGCCAAACAGAATACAGCAAGTTTTAGGAGATAATCCATAGAAATATCAGGAAAGAAATGTGCAGTGGTGTAGAATCACTAGTAATTCACAAGTGCTCTCTAAGTGAACAATATCACCGATATTCATGATGCCAACCATGATCTATTTTGATAACTCCAAATTTCATCTCCAGTCCAGATCGTTCTCTTCAGCTATGGAACTAGACGTCTAACTGCCAACCAGATAAATATACCATAGGAAATTTAAATGTAATATGTTCATATTTTATTCCCCAATTCTGCTTTTTTACATTGATTATGTTTCCAGCAATGTTTATCAGGAAAATAAAAGTCTCCTAACGTCTGATCTCCTTTTAAACTTGAATTTAAACTTCAATGTTACTATATATTCCACATTCTCCACCCTATATATCTTGCAAATCTGATGTCCTTCCCTTCTAACTCTTCAAATATTGCTACAGTTTAGACCTTATCTAATTTCACTCTTGCGAAATTCTCTTGGTTGATCTCACCAAATCCTGTCTCATAAACTACAGTTCTAGCTCCAATTCTAAGAGAGATTTTTTTAAGTCCTGACTTGATCATATTGTTTAGGTACTTAAAATCTTTCAAAATTGCCCCATTCTTAATAGATTAAAATCTCAATTTCGGCATAAGACCTATAAAATTTCCACACTTCTATTCTGTTTTCTGCGCATCCTCATCCATCATTTCTCTTCCACACTCTCTGCTCTCCATCTGTAGCGGACTACTGGCAATTATTTATATAGCTCAATGATTTGTGAACAGCAAGTACTGGCTCTGTCTCTCCTAACTCTTTACCAAAGCAGTTCTGAGGCTCTGGGCAAATACAAAAACTCACAACAGTGAACAGTAAGAATAACAGAGTCTTGTCAAAAGTTGAGGGCATGGAATCACAAATGTACAGACAATTATGTGTGGAGGATAACTGGTAATGTAGGAATGTTGTCAATACACTGGAACAAAGGCATAACCACATCATCAAAATGGCTTCATTGTACTTAAGAGATCAAGCTTATTACATTCGGCTTTTATGAAATAAGTTGTCAAGCAAAGTGAAAAAGAAAGGCTGAAGGTTATAATGAATGCTATTTAAAAAAGAATGACCTCTTGCAATGGAAAACTATAGATCCCAAATTCAGTCTGCTTTCTTGTTAGGCATGGGTAGCACCACTTCCCTCATTGTAGTAGTGTATTGACAATGGCAGGGAATGGTAGTCAACTTGGAATTCATAACCTGTTTAATCCAGCTGGAATTCATAACCTGTTTAATTTTAATTCTTGAGAATATACAGAGTTATAATGTAATTGATGAAGAAATTTGACCTATCATTTTGAAAGAATTGATGTTAAATATAAGACAACAGGAAACCAAGAAGTCTTGGTCTCCTGAAGGCAGCTGAAAAAAATGTTTTATTCATTTCTCCTTAGTCCTTGCTCAGAGATCCATATCCTGTACCAACTAGAAAACTAGGTGAATTACCCAATACATTTCTAGGAAACTATTCATCTTCCTATTCCCTGTCCCTTGCAGAAAACTGAAGGGAAATTGAGTCCAAGTGAGTCAGAATAAGTACCATGTTAAAATCTAGAGGAATAAATTAAAGTTTGCATCAGTCAAAAGTAAGTTTTCCAGCCTATTTTTCCTTCTTAATTGAGAATGCTATATGCCAATCTATAGGATTCTTTTCAGAAATTATGCAACACAGAGAATAGATACAGAGATTTAAATATCTGTCAGACCCCTGAAATGGAAGGCCAGATCCCCTCCCAAAACACTCCCTGGTGTAATTCATCTATTGTACAGAGCTTCCATTCCCAATTACGGTGCCTTACCCTAAAGTGTGAACAGACATTTGAGAAAATTTAAGTGGACCCTCTGACATCAAGACAGAAATAAAACAGAAAATTAAAAACACAAATAAAGGAACAATATGAGGAATAGAAAAAAACTTCAAAAAAAAGGAAATATAATGAATCGATGCTACTAAAATATCAGAATGCATAAAAACTCCTCAAGAGCACCTAGGTGGTTCAGTGGGTTAAAGCCTCTGCATTCAGTTCAGGTCATGATCTCAGGGTCCCGGGATCGAGACCTGCATTGGGCTCTCTGCTCGGCGGGGAGCCTGCTACCTCCTCTCTCTCCGCCTGCCTCTCTGCCTACTTGCAATCTCTCTCTCTGTCAATAAATAAATTTAAAAAATAATTTAAAAAAACCCTCAAAATTAAAAATAGAGGTAAACATAAATAAAGTGCGCTAAAAAGAAATGATCTACCAAGCTATGAAAAGACCTGGAAGAATCTTAAACGAGTATTAGTAATTGAGAGAAGCCAATCTGAAAAGACCACATACTGCATGATTCCACCTATATGATATTCTAGAAAAGACAAAATTACGGGGACAATTAAAAGATCATTGACTGACAGGAGTTGGGTAGGGAGGCTAAGAGGCAAAGCACTATTTTCAGGACAGTAAAAATACTCGATATGATATTCATACATATACATTTGCCCAAATCCAGAGACTGTGCAAAACTAAGAAAGAATTGAAATGTAAGCTATGTACTTGGGTGATCATGATGTGTCAATGAGGGTTCATCAATTGTAACAAATGTACTGCTCAGGAGGGAGATGTTGATAATGGGAGAGGCTGTGCATGTGTGGAGACAGGAGAGGCTGTGCATGTGTGGAGACAGGAAGTATATAAGAAATTTCTGTACCTTCCTCTCAATTTTGCTATGAACCTAAAACTGCTCTAAAAAATTGCCTTAAAAATATAAACAGGGGTGCCTGGATGGCTCAGTTAGTTAAGCATCCAACTCTTGGTTTTGGCTCAAGGTTGTGAGCTTGAGCCCTCACAAGAAGCTCTGCACTGGGTGTAGAGCCTGTTTAAGATTCCCTCTCTCCCTCTCCCTCTGCTCCAATCATGATTCTAAATAAATAAATAAGTAAATATTAATTAAAATTCATATATACTTATATAGTATGCATTCTATATATGATGGACTAAAGTTGAGGAACTCTTTCAGAAAATAGAATTAAAAAAAAGAAGATGAAAACAAGATGAAATTACATGATAAAATTAGAGGATTATTATCATCTGGGGTGATTTCAAACAATACTAATGTTTGATGAGCTCAACAATTAAATTAGAATGTCTATGTATGGGACCTATGCATCAACATTTAAAACAAAAAACCGGGGACGCATGGGTGGCTCAGCCTGTTTAGCGTCTGAGAGGATCAGTGTCCTAGGATTGAGTCCCACATCCATCTCCCTGCTCAACGAGGGGCTTAAGTCCTCTCTGCTCTACTTGTGCTCTCTTTCTCTGACAAATAAAAAATAAAATCTTGTCAGAGAAGGAAAGAGAGAGAGATCAAGACAGCAAGCACAAGCAGGGGAACAGCAGGCAGAGGGAGAAGCAGGCTTCCTGCTGAGCAGGGAGCACAATGTGGGACTCCATCCTGGGATCCTGAGAACATGTCTGAGCCAAAGGCAGATGCCCAACCGACTGAGCCATCCAGATACCCCAAATACATTAAAAAAATCTAAAAAATGTAAATAAAACAAAAAAGCAGAAACTGTCATTTATGTGGTGCTCAAAAGTGTAATACTCAGTTAACCCAGGCGGAGGGAGAGAGACAATGTGAAAAAGGCAAAAAAGAAATTAAATAACTAATGTTTAAAAAATATTTGAGAGCTAAAGAATATGTGTTTCCAGATTGAATGTTCTCAGCAAGACTCTGGACCAGCATAATTGAACAGAAATAACCACAAATAGGAGTCACATATGTAATTTGAAATTTTCTAGGAGCCACATTAAAAAAAAAAGTTAAACTAACAGATAAAGTTAATTTTAATAGTGTATTTTATTTGTTCTAATATATCCAAAGTATTATATTTCAACATGTAATCAATATAAAATTGAGACATTTTCCTTCTTTTTTTAAATATTGCATTTTGAAAGCCAATGTTTATTCTATACTAATAGCACATCTTTATCCAGGCAGCTAAATTTCAAATGTTCAACGTCCACATGTGACTTTGAGCTACTATAATTGGACAGCATGGATCTAAACACTAGAGAATGTTCAAAAAATTTAAATTTAAAAGTTCCACACACCAGAGCATATCATTTGTGAAATTTCCAAATTTGAGGAATAAAAAGATGATCCTAAAATTGTCCATAGGAGAGAAAAATACAGTCCACATACAAAGGCTCAGGAATCAGAATGATCATGCACATCTATACAACTGAAGAAGAAGACAAATGAATGATGCCTTCGGGAAAATTCAACCTATAATTTTATCCACAAGAGGCAATGTTTTTCAATATACAAAAGTCTCTCATGTGACCTTTCTCAGGATGCCATTACAGCTCATACGCTAACAAAATTTAAAAAAAAAATAATTAAAAAATAAAAATCCTAGAATCCAGGAAGTGGGGCTCTAGTAAAGAAGAAAGGCAAATAGAATTTTCAAGATGATGGTGAAAGGAAGTCCAGGATGACAGCTGAGTAAGAAGCCTAATGCAGAAGGAGACCAGTTCACAGCAGAACACATAGCTTCAAAGCATGCTTCCAAAGACATAGAAGAAATTCATTGGTAATCTGATAACTCTGCCTATACTAAAAAAGAGTCTAAAAACTTGGTAAAAGAGCACTTGAAGATGAATTAGTGATATTGTTTTAGAAAGATGCAAATTGATTTTAAAAAATTGATTTTATTTATTTATTTATTTATTTATTTACTTACTTGAGAGTGAGAAAGAGAGGGAACATAAGCAGGGGGAGACATAGAGGGAGAAGCAGACTCCCTGCTGAGCAGGGAGCCTGATGCAGGGCTCAATCCCAGGACACTGAGATCATGACCTAAGCTGAAGGCAGACGCTTAACTGACTGAGCCACCCAGGTGTCCCTAAAAATATTTTTTTACCTAGGCACACCTGGCCAAAGTAAATATATAAAAATCAATCATAAAGATAAGGGAAGAAATAGTTTTGTAAGCATTAAATGATGGAAATAAAACTGGCTAACCAGAAAAGGAGAATTATACCAATGAAAAAATATAAAAAATGTTTTAAGACCAAAGTCTTGAAAAATTTAAGAATTTTATATTCTCGCCATTTTGCCATGTGATTTATGAAAGGAATTAAAATTAGCAAAAATATGCTCTTCATTAAAAAAAGGAAAAAGTACTTTCTGACACCAATCAGATAATAACCCTAAGAATGGCAAAGTTGACATTTAAAAAGACCATAAACACTACATAATGGTAAAACAAAGTTAAGTCTAAATTTCTCTCAATATAGTTTAGTAAAACTTAAGTCTAAATTTCTCTTGATACAATTAAAGAAATGTGTAGAATTTTAAAAAGGACTTTCATAAATTACATATTATTAAATGTACTGGCTAATGACTATTACCTGAATTTCAAAGCCTAGTGCAGTTTGAGAGATGAAACTTCTGCCTGACTCCATAGCACTCTGCTAACCATAAAGCTGTGCTACTTTCATATAATAAAAAAGAAGAAGGAGGAGGAAAAGGAGAACAACCTTCAAAGCACTTTTCAGAGAAAAAATAGCCCTAATATGAATTTATCATTAAATAATTAAAAATAAAATAAATAAATGGAACATTTAGGTAATAAAAAGCTAGAAAATTGACAACTAAAAAACACAAGAAAAACAGAAAGAGGAAAATAAGGAAATAGAAAAAATAAAGTGTTGAATACAAAAGAAAGAAATGGCTAAATTATAGACATCTTTTAGTAAAAGCAACAATAATAAGTTCTCTTACTTAACCAACTTGAAGGAAAAAGAAAAATTTTAAAAACTCAGAATTTCATATGAGAAAGGGTCTCAGAAGAGATTATGGAACTTGTATGACATGTGAAAAGATATTGATAAATGTGAAGACCTTGATATAATCAATGTACAATATAACATTGATTCAGAAAAAGTCATAAAATGAATAGGTCAATAGCTACAAAAGAAATTCTAATATTTCAGAAATACTTGCAGAAAATATCTAAATAGGGGCGCCTGGGTGGCTCAGTTGGTTAAGCGACTGCCTTCGGCTCAGGTCATGATCCCGGAGACGCGGGATGGAGTCCCACATCGGGCTCCCTGCTGCCTGCTTCTCCCTCTCTCACTCCCCCTGCTTGTGTTCCCTCTCTGGCTGTGTTTCTCTCTGTCAAATAAATAAAATCTTTATATATATATATATAGTGTGTGTGTGGAATTTTTATTTTTAACCTAGTATGAAACGAATGATCTCATGATACACAAGCTGCTTCAGAGCACAGCAAATGCTATGGAACCAGTTCCGGTCTTCCTAAATGAAGTTAGCATAACACTGACATAACGAGCTAACAAAATGTTTAGATGCTGTGACTATAGATCCGTCACTACCAAATAGTACCTTAAAACAATATAGCAAATAAAACATAGCTATCCACTGAAATATGTTTTGGTCGCAACAAATAATAGTTTATCTCTGGAATATAGCTATAATTACCATTCAGAAATTGATTAATATATTCATCAGAATAATAAGTACAACTAGAAAAAATAATGATAACCTGTATAGATGATCCATGTACTCAATAATTCCTGAAAAATAATGAATTTGAGAACTAGGTATGAAAAGTCGTCTTGAGACTATATCTGTTATCATATAATAAAAAGAAAAAATACCATTAAAATGAGGAAAACAAGCTCAGAAAATGAAATTCTCACCAAATGCAAATAAAAATAAAACAGACAAAAGCAATTAAAAATTAGTAAAGGGAGAAATGAAATTTAGCTATCTATAAAATGGATGATTAAATTCTTAAATAACCAAAGACAATTAATTATAGGTCTCCTAAATATATAAATATTTCCACAAAGTGACTCAAGCTAAGAGAAATGTAAAATAAACTATTTTCCTATATTTTTGGCATAAAAACATAAAATCACAGATTTGAACTCATAAGTAGGATCCATAAACATGCTATTTTAAAATATGATAATAATTTTCCCACATAAACTCTATTTGATGGATGTTCTACTGAAATTAAGGCATATGCCTCCTTCAACTTTAGCTTATATATCACTATGCTTTTGTTGCTTTTACGCTGATTTTTTTTCCTGAATCTTCCTGAGACTTTTATTGGAAAGTTAAGAGGAAATATATCTTCTACAGTGTTAATGAAGATACCTTCCATTATAGACATCTAGTGACTACTTTGATTACAAATTTGCAGACAATTCTAATAATATACACTATAAAACCAACACCAGAATTTAGAAAAGGAACTCCAGTACTGAGAGAGTAAATTAAAGATGAAAAATACAGGACAAGCCTGCACAGAAAACCAGGCTCTCAATGAAGAGAAAAGCTATGCTTTGTTCCTTCTGCTTCTGTTTTGCTTTATTTAGATTTGACCAGGAACATTGTAAGAGGCTCTTCTAAAGTAACCGTCCAGCCCTGTGTCCTGCTCAGCAGCCGGCACGGGGTGCCAGGCCACCTGCCAGATGAGAAGCCGAGCCATAGTCAAACACCTCCAAGAAGAAGAAAAAAGCAGTATTCCCATGTTCTAACTTTAAATGGTTTGCATGTTTTTCCTCTGAAAATACTTGGTAGTTATTATATTTACCCTACATTGCTTCAAAAATATATATTTTTTATTGTTTAATAAGAAAATTTCACAGAAACATTTATTATGATGGTGAAAACAATAGAGATTTTTGGAGCCTTATTTTTAATTAATTAACTTTTGGTTAAGAAGGATGAAGGAAACTGTGAATCTTATAATTGGAAGATGATTAAAAAATAAAAGAATTCTCTATTTATCAAAGTTATGGAATAAAAATATGTTTAAGTGCCTATTTAGTTGATCATGTTTTATAAAGTATTTTTTAAAGAATCAGAAGTGAAAATTATTATATCATACATAAATGATTCATTAGTAAGGTATTCATTTGCACTAATTTAAAATGGCATTTTTAAACCTGATGACATTTAACAAGCATCTAGTATCATTAACATTTGTAAAGATCAATGACTATTTGGTTTTATAGCTTCTTAGACTATCCAAGGTCTGCAGACAATTTCAAGCTTGTAATTTTACTTCCTTAACCACCACTGTCCAAACTACATTTTAATCATTCTAAAATAGTCTTATAATTTTTTTCTTAGCTAAATTAAGGGAGTTTCATAAAATCTATGTAGTAAACTTTGATCTTAAAAAGGGAAAGAGAGCGTAGATCTAAGGGAGTAAGTTTAAGTACTAGCATTTCAATACATTTTCATGATTTCTACTCCTCTAAATATTGGGAAAATATGTAAAAACTTAAATGGATAGACTGACAATATTTTCCAATTCACAGTCACAAGAAATAACCAACAAAAATAAGCAAAAGATCAGCACAAATAACAGCATGGTTAATTATTATTACTCCATTGACAGGACAGTGTTCTTTATTTCTTCCCTGAGCCTCGGCCATTTCAACTTTTGTGCTTTTACTGTTGTAGAGTTAAGAAAGGACTTGCCATTGTGTGAGTCCTGGTCTTTCAAATTCCTTCCATTCACTAAGGCTCTTAAAGTCTGAGTTCTGCCATCCCTAATTAACATTCATGTCAGAAGCCTAGGGTGCACTGCAGGTTATCACAGGGGGAAGTGAGAATACCAGGAGAAAAAGAGTGAAAAAACCTAGCAGTTACCATCAGAACAACTTAATATTTTCAAGAAAAGGCAATACTAAGGATACTGGTTTGTTAGGATCAAAAACTGCCGATGAGAGAATCTCCACATGTGCTTATTTGTTCTCTTGACTGGAAAACAAACCCCATTTCAATATCTCAAGATATTATTAAAAACGCTCTTTCACATGATTTTCCTGGATACAAAATGAATAACTCTTAGAATCTGGAACTTAGGTTTTAAAGCACCAAAATAATAGCAGGCCTGTAGAGCAAAGTTTTACCTTAATAACTCTTTAACACATCATGTTTATTATTTACCTTTTACTTTTTTTTTCAGGATTTAAGTACATTCTGGGGCGATCTACAAAGTTTCATTTCCATTCTCTGTTTTGCAAGACTGTCAAGCAAAGACGTTCTGATACATGATACACACACACACACACGCACACACACACACACACACAGATCCTTTACTATATTACTGCAGACATAACCACACATTCTTAGTTGCAGCAAACTGTGTTTACCTAGTTTCAGAAGTATAACTACAAATAATCTACATAGTGTACAAGTATAAATAAATCTAAGCCTTTATTGGCCATAATTATTGTTCCAAGAAAAGTTTCTGTTTTTACTCTGTTATCTACAGAAAATCTGCTGGGATTTGGGAAGGTGAAAGGACATCTTTCTCCCTGAAATGTAATATATAATCATTTAAAATTATAGCAAATCCTATAGAAATAATAATGCTATAGAAATAATAGTAATATGTTGAAGTTAACTTTTAAGGAAAAGGTTAGAATTGTATTAGTTGTCCTGTTCACCAGTATTTTAGGAAAGATATTGATTGATGTCAGAACATTAAGGTTTTAAAGGAAGATTTGAGTTATGATTAACATTCATATTTTAGTAAATACTGATAGGCTATTTAATTCTGCCACTTGACTGAATTATCAGTTTAGATCAAAGATTTTGGTTGACATTGTCTTTCTACTGGTATTTGTATTTTGGCCATTAAATATTTCATTAGCTTAATTCCTAAGTCAAAGAAGAAAGAGGAAAAAAAAGAAAAAAAAAACAACAAAAAACAAAAACAAAAACAAAACCAACCCTCAAGTTCACATCAATCAAATGTGCCATTTCACTGCTCTTCCAGTAGAAGGTTTGATGGGAAAGGAGACTGTACCTATTAGCTAATCTCTAAACTGCATCTCATTTCTGGATGTAATTTATTAGTTCCTCACATGAATAATCAAGGTCTGACTACACAAAGGTTATTGCCAACATCTCCATTCATAGATAACTAAATAGAGCTCACTATCTCCCTTCCCAAGATCCTTATCATGCTATGACAAGACCAATGCCTCATCCCTTAGTTTTTAACATGAAGTCCTCACCTACATTCCTCAATTGTTTTCACCCCTCATGTAATCCACCTACAATAAATCTCATATTTAAGTTTACAATGTTGTCATCTCTTCCTCTTCCCATAGGTACAATGTCTCTCAAATCAGACTCTATAAATCTCCCATTCCATAGTACCCATGAACGGATCATATCTCACTGGTTCAAACTGTTCTTTGATTCACCTTTTTGTTAAATGGTCTTAGAATAAACTGTCCTTCTTTATTACTATTGTTTTTGATATCTAAATTGTGAATATGGGGTTTAAAGAGACTGAGGTATCTAAGAAACAAATCCCTGGTTTGAGTGACTAGAAAAGTACTGAAAACATAAACAGAGTTTGGAAATAGAGGAGGAAAGAGGTATGGCAAGGCCTGAATTGAAGAAGGATGTTTGATGCATGTTGAGTTGGATATTGGACATCCACTCAGATCAAAGCTGCAACTAAAATTGAGATTGTATAATTTAAATGGTTCTATCGTGATAGTATCTTTGACAATGGGAAAACTAGAGGAAAAATGCTGCATTTCCATATAGTTTGCAGTAGTTAAGCTGAACCAGAGATTCAGATTTCTTTATTCATTCTTCCATAACAAACTTAATACATTGTTCATAATAAAATAAACTTCAGTAAAATTGTCATATTGACAATAATGTTGGCAATGAAAAAGTCTATAACAACAAAATAAAAATACTTAAGGATCTTTATTATGGTGACATTTGTAAAGTAGATTTAATAAAGAAGGATTAAAGAAGCATGTATGTGTGTATATTAGATATAATGTGGTTAAAAAAAGTGGATGCTGGCCCCTTATAAAATCTTTAAAGACTAAGACTCCCAGTTTTAAACATTATGCCTTGGGGTGCCTGGCCGGCTCAATTGGTAGAGCACGTAACTCTTAATCTCAGGGTTGTGAGTTTGAGCCCTACATTGGTTGTTTACTTTAAAATATGGTCTTTTAAAACAATCGTGCCTAATTTCACATTAAAACAGAGCTTTCTGTCTCTATGGTACCACCACCAGTAGTCTTACATTTATCTAGCTGATCTGGAGGTCTAAGAGAATATTAATAGTGATTCGAAATAAAATGCATTGAGCTATTAAAGCAAGAATGAGAGAGAGAAATGTGATGACAGCAGGATCCCTGAAATAGAAGAAAAAATACAGTGAAAAAAGGTTTGACTGCCTTTGGACAAGCCAGTTGTGGGGAGTAGGGTCAGAGTCCTCTGAGTTTGAATGAAGCACTCTCATCTCAGATATTAAGATTTAAGTAGTACCTGCGTGTGGTTATTTACTCTCTTTCTTAAATGATTTTGATCTTATTCTCTCCACAATACATGTTTAAAACTCCTTAGAAATGGTGGAGAGGTTGCTAAGAATGAAAATCGTTTTCTTTGTGAAGCTGCAGTGTCTGGGTTTCCAAACCTGATGCTGGCAACTTAAAGAAGTCCGTGCTTGACAGTCCTTCTGTAACAATGGAAAGAGAAGAATCAAGGGGAAATGTATTGCAGCGGCAGATCTGAAGCCCGAGAAATCTGTTTTTGTTGATATTATAGAAGAAGCTGCAGAACCATTTAGGAGATGATTCTGGTCACTTCCTCTTTTGTACCATAAAACCTTCTCATTGTCCTTGGAAGCTTGCTCCCCGATAAGCCTCTTTATCTGTGGGCTGCAACAATAAAGCTTTACAAGCCTAAGCAAGTAAACTCAATACTGAACTATATGGCCCTCCAGGAAGTGCTAGGAACATTTAAATACAAATTTTATTAAAAATAAAATAAATAAAAAATAAGACTAAGTTGCAGATGCAAGTACATGTTTGTTTGTTTGTTTGTTTTTAATTCATTGAGCAACCAGGAAGAAAGAATCCCAAAAGAATAAGTGATTTCTCTAAAAAAATAACCAAATTCATAGCTATTTGTACACTGAAGTGCTACTAGCCATGAAGGGAAAGAACATGTACAGTAGCATTTAAGTGTTAGTAATTTTTGATGGACAAAAATCAATTATTATACAGGAGTAGCACAGTGGGAAGCCCTCAACATATTTAGAGAGGCCTGAAAAAATCTGCTGCAAACCAATAACTCAGAGAGAAAATAGGCACTCCCTGTCTGAACTTAAATACTCAGTCACCTGAAATTGCTCCCAGCTAGTAGCTCCTAACAGTAAGGAAAAGAGGATCAGATTATAAATTGAAGATAAGAGCACATACTACTCTTTAAAAGCACTCTCTGTAAAAATAAATAAATAGATAATTTTAAAAAGTAAGTAAGAGAACTCTTTGTCTTGTTCAGAATGAGTATTTTTGTGTAATACCTTTGGTAATTAGGAATTTATATTCTGGCATTGCTATGAAATAAATAAAATCCTCATAAATGAAAAGATAATTATAAGATTAAATTTTTAGTTCCATTAACAACAACAAACACAAAAAGCAAGGAAATTTTAAAGTAACTGAATTTATTTCACTCAGCATAATCTCCAGTCCCATCCATGTTGATGCAAAAGCTGGGTATTCTTTATGGTGATTAACATAGCACAATTTAAAAAAAATAATAGCAATGGAACTTGAAATATAAAGATCAGAAAGAAAATATGAAGTATATTATGGAGAGGACATTAGTAGACCGAAGACTGAGGTCCAGACCTGCAGGTGAAGTTAAATAAATTTTCAAATTACATGATATCATAAATCTTCATTCAAGCATTTCTAAAAATGTTTAAGGCTTTCTAAAATGAATTATTCCATGATCTAACTATATGCTACACCCATACAAAGTATTGGGCATAGGTTGTGTTGCTAAAGGGGAGTAAAAGATATTTATAAACAAGGTACTTAATCTCAATTCTAAAGAGAAAAAAAATAAGATGAGCCCCAATACTATTTTGATTATCCAGGAAAATCTGAAATTATAGTTTAAAGAGGCTGAAAGAAAAGAAAGTGCCACAGTAAAAGAGGAGAGAAAAGAGAGGCCCAAATTATCCAACCAAGCATCGTCTAGTCTTGGCCTCTACAGAGGGGAAGGTCTACATGTTGGAGACACACCCATGACAGCAATACAGTACTCTAGTGGATGTGGGATTGCTGGATAAGAAGTGTAGCTTTAGGGGAAAAGTTCTCAATCAGATGTTATTTTGGTCATTAACTATAGTTGCTAGACTTTTTCATAGTTGATGAATGGAGTTTTCATTTCATAGTATAGGTTGTTCAAGTTGACTAAACACATTGGTTGAAGTCCCACTACTGTACTTTTTAGCTGTGTGCATGACTGGCTATTTTGGCGATCTGGACATTAGCTTTATCAATTGTAATAGTATTAATAATGGTATCTACCTTAAAAGGTTATTGTGACAATTAACCAAGTAAATGCATGAGTAGTGCTTTGAACAGGGTATAGCACATAGCAGGCATTCAATAAATGTCTGCCGTGTGTGTGTGTGTGTGTGTGTGTGTGTGTGTGTGTGTATGGTAATGAACTGTGTAATCTTATTTTATAAAGCTGAGAAACAGACCAAGGCACCAACACCAGCCATCCTGGTCTTCTTTCCATTTTGCAAATTTCCCGAGGTCTTTCTTGTTTTAGGGCTCTTCTGTATCCAGTTCTTCCTGCCAAGAATACTCTTCTCGTTCTTTACCATGCTAATTACTTCTCAAGCTTCAGGTATCTGCTGTCTACTCCTCTACAGGGAGGCCGACCTGACTTGTCCTTTCACTCCTGACTCAGGATTATCCTGTAAAAGGCATTAACCCATTTATCTTTTTCATCTGTCCTAATCACAGGTTTGGTGTGTGTGCATGCTCATGAGTGTAAATGTATGTGTAATCTTCCCTAGGAATCCTTACCATTTTCCAAGCTCCCTGAGGGCAGACACCATGACTATTTTGTTCCTCAAACAAAGCTTTTAGCATATCATCATTTTTCAATACATATTTGTTAAATAAAAGAATAAGTAAAGATAAATTCAAGAGGCATGGAACTGATTATGATTAGCACACTAATAATGTCAAATCCTAGAATACCTCACTGTTTTTTTCTTAAGACACATAATAAATATATTGAACAAGAAACATAAGTGAACTCTTTGGTATCTCCACAACTTGTCTTTGTGGGGATATCATTATCCACAACGCAGCCAGAATCTCCTCTGAGATTTTTCCAAGAGAGAAAAGAACAAAATAAGCAAACATAAATCAAATGGGGCGCCTGGGTGGCTCAGTGGGTTAAAGCCTCTGCCTTTGGCTCAGGTCATGATCTCAGGGTCCTGAGATCGAGGCCCGCGTCAGGCTCTCTGCTCGGCAGGGAGCCTGCTTCCTCCTCTCTCTCTCTCTGCCTCCCTCTCTACCTACTTGTGATCTCTCTCTCTGTCAAATAAATAAATAAAATCTTTAAAAAAAAAAAAACATAAATCAAATGATCATAATCTCTTTATAAAATATAAAATAAACATTCGTAAATTACATCAAGTATAATGCTTACTAAGTAAGGTAACTAGTTTCTTGAAATCTGTTCTTTTCTTGATTGTGGATATTTTGTAATCAGAGTATCCAGAACAAGAATTTTTTACTAAGTGATATAAAAACAAAGTGTCTTTCCTTTTAATAAATATCAGAATCACTTAAAGATCAACAGAGGGACATACTCTAAAATAGAAATAATCTATCTTTCAAAATGTAAGCCTACTGTATGACTTCACAGTTGATCTTACATCTTAGTTATACAGAGTAATGATCTGAGCAGCTGTTCTCAATCATAGTTATAGATCAGAATTAACTGTGGATTTTTGTTTTAAAAAATGAAGGTTTCCAAAGTCCAAAGGTTCAGAAATGCTGTTTCAAAAGATATGAAATGTGTTTTGGGGACAAGTATGTTTTTAAAAACTTTATGCCTGGTTTTAATATGAAACTAAGGTTAAATACCATCTTGTTTATCAATAGATACAAAATTGTTCATGACTGAGAAAAATATCCAAATATTTCTTATAAAACAACCCTGAGTAATTAAGAATGAGAAATTATATGGATAGTCTTAATCACCTACTTTGTTTGGACAAGAAGTTTGCACTAACCTTCACAGATGAAAAATATTTCGTATAATCATTCAAAAGTTGCTTACTTCTTCTAATTTTCCATTTAATTAAATATTGTTTATTTAACTTAATTTGACAAATATTTGAGTACTTGCTATGCCTAGGGCACTTTTCTCTGACATTGAAATATCAAAAAAAAGTGTAAAATTTGATCATTGGCCTTATATAGGTTCATGTCAAATGAACACACAGATATATAGATATAGCAATATAAATATATGCACATTTTCTAAGATAAAAAAGTGCACAGTGTCATAATAGAGTATTATGATACATAAAGGGTACATCTCCCCACTCCTCATTTCCCCCATGATAACACATAACTTAATGAAGAAATCAGAGTTTCATGGAGTGGCTGCCATTTGAGATGGTTCTGGAAGGATAAGTAGGATTCTCAGAGGGAAATGGAAAGAACTGAGCAAAGTTTTGGAGCCATAAAATAAGTGATGTGTCTGGGAGTTTGGCTGAATCAAGGAGAACACAGAAAGAAGTGCCAACTGTTGAAGACCACAGATGTCTCTTATATACCACTCATTCTGAGCATTGTAGAGATGCATATGAGGTAAAAATAGGAGACATAGTCAGATCCTCTTTCTCAAAGAAATGTTCACTGTTTGGAGAAATACTGCCACATGAAATAAGCAAAGAATAGTGTAACATTAATTCTAAATAATATAAAGTATTGACAAATATAAAAATATCTCAGAAAAGGAGAGAAACATATTACAGGCAAAAGGAACAGGGCTAACACAATCATGGTCATGGGTCAAGTGAAAGGGAATAATAGGAAATGAGGAAGGAAAGGTGGGAGAAGACAAGATTGAACACTGGGGTCAAAATTTGGGGCATGTTTTAATGGTCAGTAGGGATTCACTAGAGACTGAAAAAAAGGAAACAGGAAAATGACAGATCTTTATAATGAAGAATGGGGTGCATTGTAGAGGGAAAAGGCTGTTAGCTGCAGGGAAGGTTACATGGTTACTGGAATAATCCTAGCAAGAGGAAATGAGATTCAGGACATACAGAGAGAGAAAAAAAAAAGATATATTAGCACCTGTGAGAGCATTTCAACTAAAGAACAAAGTCAATAAATTGGTGGGTATGAGAGTACCTTTGAAAAAACAGGGAGATAAAGAGAGAACTTAGGAAGTGTGGGTATGATGGATAGGGAGCAAGTATTCACTAAGGTTCTCAGAAAGGGAGTGATCAAAAAAACTCCTGACCTTCCATCACTGTCATTTCATGATTACCAGCTTTGCTTCATTATCAAGAGTCTTTAACCCAAGTTATTTTATTTTGACATGCCTAGAGATCTGACATCCCTCATTGTTAATAAAAGGACAAGATTATGAATTCCTCCTGGCTTGATTTGCCACCATAAATCAAATTTAGAAGTTACACAAATGCTAAAAGTGTGTGGTGGTTTGTTATGAACATTAATCTCACATTCTTATTGACTACCTTGGAAGACACAAGAATTAGCACTGATAAGTTTATTCTGTGGGTAGAAGGAACTGACTTAATAAAAGAAGAGCTCCTTGATTATTCTAAAATTAAAATTCCCATTTTAAATAGCATTTAAGAATAGGTAAATATTACTATGTGATCTAAATAAAATATATAGTTATAAGAAGTATAAAAATATCTTGTGCATTAGTATTAAGTCTGTTGCTGGTAAAAATTTTTCTGGCTTAAAAAAGTACTTGTCATGTTTAATTTTATTAAGGAGATAAATAAACTGAAAGAAATTTTCTATGATGAAAGCAATTGAAAGCAAGGCTGAAAATAACTATAATAGAAAAAAATCCTGAAGTATAAATGACATGCCCTCTAACATATATTTGCAGTAGATGAAAGCATAAGTAAAGTTTGCATGCAATCCCTCACATAACTTAGTTATACATCTGCATGTCAATACAATTTCAAATCTTAACACTGAAAATTCTCCTATGGTGCCTAATTTTGCAGAAATGTAATGATTTCTAGTAATACATAAAGCTATATTATTAATCAACATAAACAGCCCAAACATTAATACAAGTTACATCATTAAAGACTAATATCATAAAACTGTGGCTAAATTAACTGTGACTCCTCTGTTGTACAGTAATTGCTAAATAACTGCAAAATACATTACATTTATTCTTCACTGTTCAAATTATAATGTTCTTTTTAATAGACACTTCCGTGTTTATCTACATTTATCTGAAAAAAAATGGAAAAACAAATACTTACCAAAATGGTAGTAACGATCAAAGAACGATTAGATAAGGAATCTGTGATGTTGGCTGGCTTTCCCTTTTGACTTTCTGTCATATTCAGGCCACTGGCTGGATCCCAAGTTCCAATCTATAAAATAGCATATGGGCTTTGTAAATTGTCCATCAGGCACCTGGGAGAAAGTACTGCAAGAGAAAGTTAAGACGGCTAACACTTATTATTCACCTCTGCTGCATTATCTGCTGTCGTTAAAGTAAAGGCTGCTTGTGTTAAGCATGATTCACTGCTCTGTGAAGTGTGTCCAGTGAAGTGTGACATTAAAGAACAAAATGATCCACAGCACTTCTACAGTCAGTATGGGAGCTTAATTTTCCATTCAAACTTTCATTCACCAAGATAAACCACATTTGATGATACCTTGATAGCTGGCTAGAAACTCATTAATAGTGCATATCTTTTACTGTAATGGATCTATCTCATCCTCTCATTACAAAGATAACATGCCATGTAATACAGACAAAGCTAAAAGACAGAGCAAAACCTGGGGATCCAGGATAAATTATTAGGTGAAGACAAACTTAAGAGTGGCATCAACTGGTTTTTGGCATGACCTCCGCTAGGGCAAATTCATAACCAGAATTTCCTTTGGAGCCTTTACAAATACACCGCTGAGCATTCAAAGTACTTCAAGGGAAGATTACAGCACAATCTCATCTGAGCAACCCATTCCAGTACTTCCACTTGTATGCTATTTCATATGCACTTTAACTAATATTCTCTAATAACTGGGCCATATTCTCACAGTGCTCAGACATTTTATACCCCCTTGAACACAGCCTATGAGATAATACAGCACACGTCTGGGAGACACAGCAAAGCATAGGATGCCACTGAATGCATACATTGGGTGCATCACTCTCCTGCCATATAACGATGGTCAGCACGGAACAAGAACAGGGGCAAAAGAAGATTTGAGCCAGTAGTTCTTTTCTCCACCCTCTCAAACCTAGAAGTCATGGATAATAAACTTTGTTTTCCATATCCCTCTAGGCAATTACCTAATATGTTTATTCAAAGGAAAGGAAAACTATTAATTATCAGTTTATCTTTAAAATAAAGCTTTGCATACCAATTAAATAATTTTAAAGCGACATTGATTTAGTAGGTAATATTTACCCTGGTCTACATAAATATGGTAGCAAAGATCTAATCCAACTTAAATATTATGATCCTTTTTATTTTTACTTTTTTATATTTCATTACATTTACTGTTTTTGATCCTTTTTTTCCCCATTTGCATAGTTTTCTTAGTAACCTGTTAAGATGTCTATCTCCCTCTGATTAGAGAAACACAGAAGGAGAAACATTAGTAATTTCTGTACTTCATAAGGAGAATAGATATGCCATTCTAATAGTTGTATGTAAGTGCAAACCCAAGTATATTTTTTAAAAAATACATTAACTATATCATGGATTCCATGTAATGTTTTTTTAGTGATGTCTAAAAACACCTTTTGGGGTTCCTGGGTGGCTCAGTCAATTAAGCATCCACCTTTTGCTCAGGTCATGATCTCAGGGTCCTGGGATTGAGCCCCTACAGTCAGATGCTCAGTGAGGACTCTGCTTCTCCCTCTCCCCCTGCCCCTCCTCCCTGCTTATGTGTGCTCTCTCTCAAATAGATAAATAAAATATGTTTTTGAAACATAAAAAATAAAATAAATCTCTTGCCATATTTTCTTATATTGAGTTAATTTTCCCCTTACCCTTAAAAACTATATATTCCTGATGTTTGTGTCAATATAAGAAAAAGTCAGATAATACAGTGAGAAAAAAAAAAGAAAAATTATCTCTTCAAAATAAATTATTTACTGGTCAATTAAATTTCTTTACTTTAGACGATGACTACCATCATGTCATAAAGACAGAGTCTAATTATAATTTGGGGTTAATAATGAAAGGCCTTTAGAGGCCAGAGAGATAACACCCCATGTGTGAAGGAAAAGGGCATAAGTAAGTAGTAAGAATTTCCAGGCAAAGGTATGTATGCACTTTCTAAATGTTACAAAATTTCAAGGCAGAATAGCAAGTAATCACCACAATCCAGACCATGCTCTTCTCACAGCTATATACTTTGGGGCTGCATGCTCCCAGAGCAGGTGATTTTTTTCAAGTTCTTAGTAAGGCATCACTAGAACTAATAGAGGCCTCATTACCCAGACGAGGAAGGACAGAGAGGATACTGTAAAACCTAGAATGCCTGCTGACCTGCTTAAAGTGTTTCAAATTTAAAATCATTAAAAAACACTGTTGGCTAAACAAGACACATCTGCAGATCGGATTTTGCAGTGACTGTCACGTTTCTGTCCCTGGTCTATAATTGATACCTATTACACATTTGTCCTCTTAAATTTTCTTTCTTTCTTTCTTTCTTTTTTTTTTGACCATTAGCTAAATAGCTAGATTTTTTCAGATGTGTAATTCTACCAGCCAAAGCACTTGCAAACATCATTGACTGCTATCGTCTGCCTAATGACATCTTCAAGCTTGATCAATTAGCTTTTCAACTTTCTACCCAAATCACTAATATAAAATATTGCCAATTTCATTTATTATTATCCTCCATGATTACTTTTATAAAAAATAATTTAGCTAAATGTCCACTCATCTAAATATATTTATCTAGTTTCATTCTCTGTTGCTTTTCTACTACTATTTGGGTGGAGGGTTTCTGGTTCATAATATGAATCGATAATTTCCTATAATCATAAATATTAAATAACCCCTTTTATAAGTCTAGGTTTCTGAATAGAATATTATGAAGTTTCAGAAATCTCAGTGACATGAAATTTTAAAACAAAAAATTTGTATGATCCCTAGATTTTATATCTCCAGGAAATGTATAATTCAAAACGTTTTAGGCATTGAGGGATTGTTGCAAGTGGGTCTTTGGTTTGTTTTGTTTTAATCATAAGAACCATAAGCTAAGTCAAGATGATATTTTTTTCTTTTAACCTATTTTCAGAACCATAATTTTTCATAATATGATTTAATCAATTTTTACAGTAATTTTGTCAGCTCCAAAATGGAATAAAGATATCTAAGTAATTTTGAGTTCACAGAGTTGAAGTAGAGTGATAACTCTCAACTAAGTGGTGTAAAGGGACTGTATCTCGATATAAAAAAGGTCATATATGACAAGCTTGCCGCTAATGTTGTACTAAATGTTGAAAGCTAAAAGCCTTTCCTCTAAGATGAGGAATAAAATAAGGATGCCCATTCTTGCCCGTTTTATTAAAAACAGTATTGGAAGTCCTCATCATGGCAATTAGATAAGAGGAAAAAAATCTGATTTGGAAAGGAAGAAGTAAAAGTCTGTTTGTAAATGACATGATATTATATACAGAAAACTCTAAAGATAGATAAGTAGATATAGATAGATATATAAATATATATTACATATATATATATATGCACAACATACACACAATATTACACAGCCATAAAAAAAGATATCTTCCATTTGCAACAGCATGGATAGACTTAGAGAGTATTAGGCTAAGTGAAATAAGTTAGACTGAAAAAGATAAATACCATGTGATTTCACTCCCATGTGGAATCTTAAAGACAAAATAAGTGAATAAAGAAAGAGACCTACAAATATTGAGAACAAACTGATGGTTGCCAGAGGGAGGTGGGGTAGAGGGGTAGTGAAAGGGATTGGCAGAAACAGGCTTCCAGTTATTGAATGAATAAATAATGGGCATAAAAATCACAGCATAGAGAATATAATCAATGATATCGAAACAGTGTTGTATGATGACAGGTGGTAGCTACACTCTTGGTGAGCAGAGCATAATGTTTACAGAAGTTGAATCCCTGTGTTGTATATCTGTAACTAATGTAACATTGTACATCAAGTATACTAAACCACTTTCCACCCCCCAAAACCCTACAAGATATTAATGAAAGAATTTAAAACACAAAAAAATGACAGGATATTCCTTGATCATGGCTTAGAAGAATCAATATGGTTTAAAATCCCTATCCCTGATCAATATTGTTAAAATCCCTACTATCCAAAGCGATCAACAGATTCAATGCAATCTTTATCACAATTCCAATAGCATTTTGCAAAGAAACAGAATAACCCTAAAATTTGTATGGAACCCCCCCAAACACACATCCAAATAGTCAAAGCAATCCTGAGAAAAAAGAACAAAGCTGGAGGCATCACACTCCCTAAATTCAAACTATACTATAAAGTTATAATAATTAAAACAGTATTGTATTAGCATAAAAACAGACACATGGATCAATGGAACAGAATAGAGTCCAGAAACAAGTACACATAAAGCCAATTAATTTATGACAAAGGAGCCAAGAATATACAATGGGGAAAGTACAGTATCTTCAATAAGAAGCAGACAGCCACATGTAAAAGAATGAAACTGAACACACTATCTTACTTCATACACATAAATTAACTCAAAATGGACTAAAGACTTGAATGCAAGACCCAAAACACTAAAATTCCAAGAAGAAAACACAGAGAATAAGATCCTTTACATAAGTCTTGGTGATGATTTTTTTAAAAATCTGATTCCAAAAGCAAAAGCAACAAAAGTAAAATTAATAAATGGTACTAAATCATACAAGAAAACTTCTGCACAGCAAAGGAAATCATCAATAAAATTAAAAGGCAACCTACTGACTCAGAGAAGACATTTTGAAATCATACATCTGATAAGGGGTTAATATCTAAAATATATAAACAACTCATGCAACTCAACAGCAAAAAGTAGCCCTACGAACAATCCAAGTAAAAATGGGGGAAAATCTGAGTCATTTTTCCAAAGAAGATAGAGAAATGCCAACAAGTACCTAAGAGTATTCTCAACATCATTAATCACCAGCGATATGCAAGTCACAACCACAGTGAGATAACTTACACTTGTTAGAATAGCTATTATCAAAAGGATGAGAAATTACAAGTATCACACGGATGTAGAGAAAAGGAAAGCCTTGTGCACTATTGGTGGAAATACAAATTGGTGTAACAACTATGGAAAACAGTATGGAGTTTCCTCAAAAAATTAAAAATAGAACTACTATAGCACCAGCAATTCCACTTGTGGTTTTTACCCAAAAACAAAAACAAAAACAAACCAAAAAATATAACTTGAGAAGGTATATACACCCACATGTACACTGCAGCATTATTTATAATACCCAAGATAAGAAAACAATATAAGTGTCCATCAATGTATGAATAAAGTAATTGTGGCATATATCTGTCTTGAGCAAAGAGCCTAAGTGATACTTTTCTAAATAAGATCTGTGTGGCAATCACAGGAAACAACTCTGTATATTATGTTTAAAACAGTCTTAGTACAATGTAGAGTCTCCATAAGTGTTCAAAAAAATATTCTCAATAATTACTTGCCTCCAATCATATGATTGGAGTATCATTAAGTATAGTTTGCTTGAAGGGTATTTTTATTCCTTGTAGAAGAGAGGACATCCTAGATAGTACTGTTTGAAATGTATTGAGAAATGGGGGAGAAATAAGGAAGGTATTACTATTAAATGCCAACTCATATTTGGGAGATGAGTATTCTCTTCAATTGATCAAATATACCCTGGTGGAATGTATATTTTTCCATTAATTAGTATACCCATTCTTTCTAGATAATTCACAAAGTCAGGTTTCAAGCCTATATAGTGTGATAGACAGGGCATATAATGAATTCTATATAAGAGTTAGACAAATTAAATGGTTAACATCGCCAAAGAAAAACACTAGGTTCGGATCTGGAGTAGGATGCTTTTTTGCTTTTTAAGAAGCAAACAACACATTTCTGACTAGTCAACATGACCATTAGCATTGCTTTCCTACAGAGAAGCAAAAGAAATCTGTTTCTGGGAAAGTTGGGGGTCATTGTTGTCATGGGGCCCAGAATATACGTATCAAATGCCATCAAAGAGAGAAAGATTAAAAACTGCTATTCATCAGGTATCTAGAAATCTATCAAAGAAATAGTTCTCACCTATCTAGTGTGGATTTTCACACTTACATACATTTTGAAGACTGTAAATTCCATTCAGACACCTTTTTCCTAGGGAGTTAATGAGTACAGGATTCTACAGGCTAGAGAAAGGTCAGTAGTAGACTTTTATAGAAATTACCACTTGTTCTAAAAATATATGTGTTCTACAAAAAGTTTTTCAAAAAGCAATTTAAAATGTGTTCTGATCCTGGAACATCTCTGCCTATAAACTCAGGCAGTCAGGATAATACCACTAATTCACATCCTTTCCATACATTATAAAAATATTTGAGTTTTCAGTAAGAAGCGTATAGATTATTGATACCAGTTTCTACCAGTGGGTCCAAATGCAGGGAGCAAATACTCAGAAAAAAAAATTATGTCAAAGTTGAAATAAAGCTTCACTTGAAAGTAAAATATGACAAAGTTACACTTTAGAAAAGTTTGCAAATATGAATTATCTTGATTTATGTTGTATATATAAGTTCTAAGCTTTGTAGAAATTGGCAAACATATATTCCATAAAATTGTTTTTGTAGTCACTTCTCTTTTTCAAGACTTCCCCTAAATATATGTAAGTTAGAAGCTGATTTTATTATAAAAACATGCCAAGGTATGTACAGAGAAATGTACTGATTTTATCCTTACTTTTTTTCCAAAATTAATATAATATTAACACATAAAGCCAATTAGCATAAAGATTAATTGACAATTTCCACTGAGGAGACAGAATTCTATTCTCCAAGTTCTATTTTATTTTATTTTATTATTTTATTTTTTAAGATTTTATTTATTTATCTGACAAATACAGCTAGAAAAGTGTTTCTAACGGTCAGATAAATAAATAAAATATTTTTTTAATTTTTTTAAAAGATTTTATTTATTTGACAAAGAGAAACACAGCCAGAGAGGGAACACAAGCAGTGGGAGTGAGAGAGGGAGAAGCAGGCTTCCTGCTGAGCAGAGAGCCCGATGTGGGACTTGATCCTGGGTCTCCGGGATCATGACATGAGCCGAAGGCAGTAGCTCAACCAACTGAGCCACCCAGGTGCCCAATAAATAAAATCTTAAAACAACAGGAGGAGTAAGAAAGGGAGAGGCAGGCTTCCCACCCAGCAGGGAGTCCGATGTGGGGCTCTATCCCAGGACTCTGGGATCATGACCTGAGCGGAAGGCAGACACTTAATGACTGAGCCACCCAGGCGCCCCTCCAAGTTCTACTTTAATATAAATATCACATTTAGTACCTCTATTTAGATGTTAACATTCCTAATATTATAAAAACCTAGTTGAACAGAGACTTTTGTTGCTGTTGTTTTTGGAAAGCACATGACATACATAGTGGTTGCAAAACACATTTGGTAAGAAAAGTCTGTCATGTAGTAGGAATAAGTCATTTTATTATTTTTTTAAATATTTTATTTATTTGACAGAGAAACACAGCTAGAGAGGGAACATGAGTAGGAGGAGTGAGAGACAGAGAAGCAGGCTTCCTGCTGAGCAGGGAGCCCGATGTGGGGCTTGATCTCGGGTTTCTGGGATCATGACCTGAGCCAAAGGCATTCGCTCAACCAACTGAGTCACCCAGGTGCCCCAATTATTTTATTTATTTTTTATTCAGGTATAATTAATATATAGTGATATTAGTTTCAGATGTATAAGTGATTTTATTATTGCTTTATAGTTTCTTTTTTCTTTTTTTAATATTTTATTTATTTATTTGACAGAGAGAAACACAGATAGAGTGGGAATAGGAGCAGGGGCAGTGAGAGAGGGAGAAGCAGGCTTCCCACTGAGCGGGGGCCTGATGTGGGGCTCAATCCCAGCACTCCCGGATCATGACCTGAGCCTAAGGCAGACGCTTAATGACTGAGCCACCCAGGCGCCCCTTGCATTATAGTTTCTTAAAAATTTTCTTTTTTTTAAGTATAAAGTATTATTTTCCCCAAAACGGCCTCTAGGTAATTCACCTTGCAATGGAAATACACCATTATCATGGAGTGTCGTTACTCAATTCAAATCTCTTATGTAAAGGGTTCCAGCTGCTTTTGCTCTACCCAGAATCCTTGTGGAGTTATAGTCTAAGCATCTTCTCAATATTTCTTTCCCTGTTATGCCATTTAATCCAGTGTTTAGTTCTATCTGAAGCTGCGCTTTCCTAAGCACATAGTCTATGTAAGTAAGGTTAAACCACTCCCAGTGGTAAAATCATATCCTAGTTACATATTCAAAGAAAAAAAATATAAACTAAAAAACTTCATTTTATTGTCAGTTATGATGACACTTTTACTTTCCTCATCTGAATTTTTCTTGACCTTATTACTATGTGCTATCTCTTTCTCTCCTTCCAAGCGACTTTAATAAACCCACTGACAGACCTAGTATACAAATAGATAACAGCCTGACCGTGTATGAAATAGAACTTGACCCAGAACCTCTGGAGCAAACTGTCTGGGAAGCCAAACCACAACTTCTGTGGCAATCTGCCCGAAATGTCAAGATCTGTTTAATTATACCCACCTTCCCTATTTTTTGCCAGCAGTCCATGTTTCCTCCTGCCAACAATCTCCAGTCAGAGAGCATCTGAGGCCTTTCCTTTTTTCCACTGTAAAGGTTTTCCACTGACCTGCCGCACTGCATCTCTGCCAAATGCAAGTGCTACAGCAAGCTCTGCATAATAACTTGTGTGATCTCATTTAAGTGGTCTATGTTTATTTACATACCATATACTTAAATGATGAAAAAAGAGAGCTTTTGCAAATAGAAGAATTGCTTTTCCATTTGATGCAGAATTTGAGTGTCAGGATTACATTGCTCTATGGAGGGTGCACTGTGCCTCCTTGCAAACTCAGACTTAGTGTCACCTCTCTGGCACTCTAAAATCCTGTTCCCCTTGAAGCCTTGACTCACGACCCAGCCCACTGACTAACTACGGGATTTCTCTGTTCCCACTGTGTATGTAAGGGACAAACTGGGAAAAACTAAAAAAAAAAACAAAACAAAAAAAACCTTAAAAAAAAAGGTATGCTGTGTCATAGGAAAATAAATTTGTACCAGGCACTTGAATAAACACTCTAGGGGAATGATTTCTTATGATTTTTATAGTGACCCTTCTGTCATTCAATAGTCAATAACTAGGCGCCTGGGTGGCTCAGTGAGTTAAAGCCTCTGCCTTCAGCTCAGGTCATGATCCCAGGGTCCTGGGATCCAGACCTGCATCAGGCTCTCTGCTCAGCAGGGAGCCTGTTTCCTTGCTCTTCCTGCCTCTCTGCCTACTTGTGATCTCTCTCTCTCTGTGAAATAAATAAATAACATTTTTTAAAAAATAGTCAATAACTATTTTTTGAGGATATACTTCGTCCCAGAGACTTTGCTAGGTCTTGAATACATAAATAGTGGGCTTGGGAGCATACATAATTACACATTGTGGTAAGTGCCAGGAAGGAAAAGCACAGGACACTATGAGAAAGTTAAATTTGGTCAGGCTTACAGGATGCCTACCTAAGAAAGAGAGATTTAATCTGTGACCCCCCAGGATGAGTAAGAATTAGCTGGGCAAAGGGCTAAGGGTGCGTTTTCCTGGCTGGGAAAACTCAACAGCCAAAGTAATAGAGAAAGTTTGTGTCTTTGAAAAAATAAGCAAAAGCCAGTGTAATTAAAGCACAGAAAACATCTAAGATGGTAGTAAGAGCTGAGAGAGAAGGTAGGCAATACTTTGTAAACCATGTTTGGATTTTAATCAAAATACAGTGGGGAAAAAGTGAAAGGATTTAAATACAGAAATAACATGGATTGATCTGCTTTAAAAGACACTCATTTGGCTGCTATCATCTGGGGAATGGACTGTAAGGAGAAAAAGAATAAAGAGGCTCCTTGGGGCTCCAATACAGCTGCCCAGGTGAGTGTCCTGACTATGATTACAACAGTGGATGTGGAGAGAAATAGATGCATTCTAAACATATTTTGGATGTAGAATACACAATACGGTCTTTGAACTGAACAGAAGAATTCAAGCTGGGAAAACCACTTATTCTTACTTTCCTTTCCTAGTCTGGAGTACTGAACACTGGGATCTTCAAGAAAACAAATTGCCCTATTGCCTGAGGTAGAAAAAATCTGGAATGCCATCTACAGCTTCCTCCATCCCCTTATTCCTCCTCTTCTCCTCAAGGAACGCAGGGCCATGGCCTACAGGGCTTGTTTGGACAGATGTAACTAGCTGAGTCTGCGGTATTCGTGGCCCTTCATGGACAATGGCTAAGCGGGATGCATTCCAACCAAGGCTCTTATCAAGATAGAATGGAAAGGTTCGAAATGAACTCTGGGTGCTAAGTGGGAAAGATGGGTTCATAGTCTCATTTCAACCCCAAACTCCTTTCCTAAACATATAAACAAGTCATCTTTCCTTTTAGCACATTTTATTGCCTATCCCTATATTGTACATTTGCTCATCCATTTATTATTGGCAGGGTTCCTTCATTAGAGTACAACCTGCATAAAGGCACAAAATAGAGGTTAGGTTCACTGTATATTAGAGAATCAAATGAATAAACAAAGTGTGCTGGACAAAGATGACCAAGATAAAGCTAGGAAAAGGCAGTAGGCATGAGGAGAAGTAATGGATATAACTATCATTTTACACATTTTTTGTTCATTTTCCTCACCCTGTCATGATAAAATAGAATTGAAGGTAATTAAATTCTTAGCCTTAACATCTATATAGATTGTGTCTCCAGGTTCTCTTAGAGGCCATGATATTCTCACTTTCGTCTGTCCCAGAAGGAAGTCTTTTGCACTCCGAATTTTTTGAGATGAGGAATTTGGCACAGAGAAATTTGGTGGAAGGGTGAAGTTCATACACTTGAATTTAAGCATCTTGGATCCTTATCAGTTGAACCTTCCAAACTGTGAACTCTATCAAGATAGGAACTGTCTTTACATCTATAGGTTGGTAACTCCATTTTTGAGGACAAAGGAAAAGTAAAGTTGGCAAGACTCATCAGTCTTCATGAATTAGATAGTGCTATCACACCCGATGCAGTTGAATACACTGTGCGTTACAGAGATTAAGAAAGTTGTCCATAAATAGTAAATGACTGAGTCCAATTCTGCCTGAATCCATACTGGATCTCTTACCCATTCTACTAGATTAAAAAAATGAGCACAAGGGCGCTTGGGTGGCTTAGTCATTGAGTGTCTGCCTTTGGCTCAGGTCATGATCCCGGGACCCCGGGATCAAGCCCTGCATCGGGCTCCCCACTTGGCAGAAAGCCTGCTTCTCCCTCTCTTCCTCTCTAGCTGAGTTTCTCTCTGTCAAATAAATAAATATATAAATAAATAATAAAAATAAAAAATAAAATAAAATAAATGAGTACATTTGGCAACGTAGCAACACTTTATTCTTACTACTCAAAGTCAAGTCTGTCACAATGGCATTGCCAAAAAATTCCTATTTTTTTTTTAAAGATTTTATTTATTTGACAGAGAGAAACACAGCCAGAGAGGGAACAAAGCAGGAGGAGTGAGAGAGGAAGAAGCAGGCTTCCCGCTGAGCAGGGAGCCGGATGTGGGACTCAATCCCGGATCTTCGGGATCATGACCTGAGCTGAAGGCAGTCGCTTAACCAACTGAGCCACCCAGGCGCCCCCAAAAATTCCTATTCTTAAGATCTGATTAAACTAAATTCAGCCTCCCTCTTTTAGCTGATGATGACTTATGTACTAATACTTTTTTTTGAGAGAGAGAGACAGAGAGAGAGAGAGAAAGAGAGAGAGAGAGAAAGAATGAATGTGACAAGGGGTGGGGAGAGGCAGATTAAGAGGGAAAGAGAGAATCTGAAGCAGACTCCCTGCTCAGCACAGAGCCCCAGGCAGGGCCGGATCTCACAATGCTGAGACCATGACCTGAGCAGGAATCAAGAGTTGGACACTTAACTGACTGAGCCAGCAGGTGCCCCTTATATACTAATTTTGAAGATACTGAAAGCATTTGATTTAAGCTTTTAGTTTCCCTTCTCTCTAACTTACCTCAGTGCTTTATGTGCTTCTACAGACTTGTTCCAATTTATTTTTTCCTTTTTTTTTTTTTTTAGATTTTATTTATGTATTTGACAGAGAAAGAGAGAGAGCACAGGCAAGGGGAGCAGCAGAGGGAGAGAGAGAAGCAGGCTTCCCACTGAGCAGGGAGCCCGATGCAGGGCTTGACCCCAGGATGCTGGCATCATGACCTGAGCCGAAGGCAGGCACTTAATCTCCTGAGCTTCCAAGGTGCCCTCCAATTTCTTTCTAATGATCACTTTCCTCACTAATTTCTTTATCAATCTTTGATTGATGTCTTTATCACTGGCTTCTACTTTTATCATTTGGTTCCTCCATCACTTCTTAAAAACATAATCCCAATGCTTAGCTATTCCTTGAACTAACAACACTGCTAAACATTCAGTTACTGTCTCTGTCACTGTTTATTCATCTCTCACTCCCACTCAGAATAGTTTGAGATTCGTGGCTCCATATTAAAATTGTCCCAAACTATAATATCTTTCCACATATCCCATAGGCCTCCAGGCTATTCTTTCTTTGAATTCATATTGTATACTAATACATTGTATACTAATACATCTCAACATGGTGCTCACTTTATGATTTAAATCTAGCATTTTAGCTTTGTCTCCCACTTCTGTGAGCATATCTAGGGATGTGTGTGTGTGTGTGTGTGTGTGTGTGTGTGTGCGTGTGTGTATAAAATGATCAAATCAAACACATGCTGTCTTTTCCCACATTGTTACCTCTTTCTGCAATGACTCAATCTCTACCAATCAATAATTCTCCATTATTCAAAGGTTAATTCTAGGTACCTCATATACCGTGACTTTTTACTTAATTATATCCTTTTTCAGAAATACTCTTTTATTGCTCTTTTAAAGCTTGAAACAGTCTTCCATTACTTTTATTCTCAAGTGTGTATTCTGATCACTCTCTATAAAAAAAAAACCCTTGAAGATAAAGATTGTGTGTAATTAATTTATCAAAACAAAATTTCAAATTTCATTGGAGTCTACAAAATATTCTTGATATCTCAAGACAACATGTATAACTCACATTGTTGTAACCTGCTTCTCAGTCTGGCTGGTCATCCCATGTACTTTGTAACCATTATATTCAGGTCTTTCTATAATGCTCGCTATTCTTTCTATAATGCTCGCTATTGCCTAGACGCTATTGCCTCTCTATTATTTTCTTTGCAAGGTAGTAAGAAGGAAGGCACTGCCATTTCCCTATTGATGTATTGAAATACAAACAATGGCCAAACTCATCCTAGTGACTTGTAAACTTCCAAAAAAAAAAATAAAATAACAACATCTCCAGTAAATACTGGTATAAAACTCATAAGAGCTGATGAAACCACACCATTATCAATTGCATTCTTGGGTATCGAGTAATATTCCCATCATGGGAGCAATAGTTAGGAAGAGACTGCCTCATGAATATTTGTTTTGCAGTTTGCTATGAAAGATTCCTGACTTGGCATGGTCTTTCATAGGGTTCAATCTGAAACTCTCAGTGGGCAGAGGTAATATTCTTGTCAACTTTAGTCATCAGTTGGTCATGATGTATTTCTCCTTATCTGGTAACATTATCAAAAATATATGTTTTCTCTCTCTAGAATCATTTGAGTCAACATTCAAATATACTATTGTCTCTTAGGTTAAAAGAGCTCTTCTGACTCAATTTCCTTCTTCAGTTTCCATTTATAAGTAATGCTTCATGTTTAATTGCTATATGAAATATAAGATCCCTTACTATCTTGAAAACAATATCACAAATATAGTTCTTATGTTCTTTCTTCCTTCCCTTTAAAGATTTTTATTTTATTATTTATTTGAGAGAGAAAGCCAGAGAGAGCACCATCAGGGTGAAGGGCAAAGGGAGAAGCAGACTTTCCGCTGAGGAGGGAGCCGCATGCAGGACAGGACTTGGTCCCTGGACTCCGCAATCGTGACCTGAGCTGAAGGCAGACATCTAACTGATTGAATCACCCGGGAACTCTTTCTAAGATTTTATTTATTTATTTGAGAGAGAGTGAAGGCAAGAGAGATCACAGAGAGAGAAGAAGTAGACTTGCTGCTGAGTGGAGAGCCTGATGCGGGGTTCAATCCCAGGACCACAGGACCAAGACTTGACCCGAAGGCAGTCACTTAACTGACTGAGCCACCAAGTGCCCCAATTTTTTCTTATGTTCTTATCAAAATATTTTTTAAATAAACTTTCAATGAAGCTATCAGAAAAAATATATTAACGCATATATTATAAATATAAAAGGCTTACATTATAATATTTCTAAAGTAAGAATATACCCAAATTCTGTAATTATTGTCTGATTTTACCCTAGGAATAGATCAAATAAGACAGACAAGTGAATGTATTTATGTTCATACCTGATTTACTTTGTGTACATTAAGTGAGACATTTTATTTGAATATGACCCAGCAATGGAAATAATGTTTCTGTATTTAATCTTTCTTTATAACCTGTTCCAAATAGGAAAGTCTATGCAAACACAAGTAAAATATTTTAATTACTATTTAAATCTTAAGATTAATAAAGATTATATGTATTTCAAAGTATAAAAAAAAACTTGGTGAGAAAATAAAATACTTAGCCCTTAAGACATTTTATATTCTTGAATACTAATACTCGATTATTCTATTCAATATAATGAAGTGAATATGTATTTTAAGAGTTATTCAATAAAGTTAAGTGTTAACGAAATGTGACTACAATAGGGACTATTTCCCTATTTCTTCATTAGGATCTGTTTCATTTAATAATTAAAGTAAATAAGTTGAATGACTCAAGTACCTTTTCCAAACCTTCTTCTTTGAGGCTGATCACATCCAAATCAAAATCTGTTCGTAAACCATTGGTTTTGTTGAAAGTTATTCTGCCTGTGAGACCTTCCCAATGTGCCTATAGGAAAATAAATAAATAAATATAAATAAATAAATAAATAAGATTAACAAGTAAAGGAAGATGGAACACTTTTTTTTTGATGAAACACTTTTCACACAAAAAATAGGAAACATTATTTTCATTACTTCTCATAAATTGACATCACTACTGATTTTTAGGACATTTTTTTCCTTTTCTAAACTTTGGAAGATTTTTGTCTATAGACGTTGCCTTAGTCTCAGTATAAAACTTAAAAATTTTTCATTTCAAATAATGCATTTTCTATGCATAGCTTTTATAGCGTTTTAAATAGCAAATCTCCAGGGGCGCCTGGATGGCTCAGTTGGTTAAAGCGACTGCCTTCGGCTCAGGTCATGATCCTGGAGAACCGGGATCGAGTCCCACATCGGGCTCTCTGCTCGGCGGGAAGACTGCTTCTCCCTCTCTCACTCCCCCTGCTTGTGTTCCCTCTCTGGCTGTGTTTCTCTCTGTCAAATAAATAAAAATCTTAAAAAAAAAAAATAAAATAAATAGCAAATCTCCTTTTGCAAAATGAGAATAATTTAGTCACTTATTATAATACATGAGATAGTGAATATCTCACTGGAGAATGCAAATAGAATCACTGTTATAAAATACCACTCCTAAATTCATACTAATATGAACATAAACCTATTTTATTACAGAGAATGAAACTGAATTTAGGAAAACGTATGTTATACAACTTCAATTATACACTTTCCTCTTAGAATAATAAACTTATTACTTTATTTTCCCTTAAGTTGGACTGGGAGAAATATATCAAAATTACTTAACATCAAACTATACTTTTTATAAAAAGAGTGTTAACTGGTCTCCAATAAAGAAGAAAAAGATATTTAACCCATCCCTTTCCAAAGAAAATGCTTTTAAGTATCTAACAACAATGCATATTAGTACAAAAATAGACAATTTGATTAAGAATTATAGAAGTAGAAGTAGAGAATAGTAAAAAAACAATCTGGGATAGAGGCAGCATAAAGAAATGTTTATCGGGCAAGAATGCACGACTAATAAAATACAATCACGAATTTAATTTTGAACTACCTAGCAACCAAAGCAATGAAGAAAATGTGATATAAACACAATATGCAGGGTCCTTAATGTAAGACATACCAACAGCCCAGGAGAGGCTCAGCTTTTTCCTGGCATTGAAATCTTAAAGGAATGTCTCTTATTGGTCCTCCTTAAGAGGCTCACTATGTGATTTAGTGGACAAGGTCCTTGACAACACCTTACAATAAATACAATAGTGAGTTTTGTACAACTGTTTCTTACAGAACTGTGTGACACACACCTGAACACTCAGTGCTGTATTCGGAAAGCACTTCTTTAACCAGTCAAACCTGTGCACTATGTCTGCAGCTCTCTGATGCTCACTTTTAAACCGGATATAAACACAAAATGTGAAACAAATAAATGAACTACATATTCCTCAGGGAATGTCATTTCAGCCATCTGAGAGTATCTTAAAAATCATACAAGGAAAACTCATGGATATTCTTTGCCAAGGACCTAGAGATTCTTTTTTTTTTTTTTTTAAAGATTTTATTTATTTATTTGACACAGAGAGAGAGAGATAACAAGTAGGCAGAGAGGCAGGTAGAGAGAAAGGGGGAAGCAGGCTCCCTGCTGAGCAGAGAGCCCGATGAGTGGCTCGATCCCAGGCCCCTGAGATCATGACCTAAGCTGAAGGCAGAGGCCTTAACCCACTAAGCCACCCAGGAACCCCAGGACCTAGAGATTCTTAATTATGAGTCTATTTTCACTTTTATTTTTGAGATGAATAATTTATTATATGCTGAATTGATGACTTCTTAAAAGTCATTAAGAAAAATCTTATATAGGGATCATCCCTCTGATTTTCCTAGCACAGATTAAATTTTCATAGTGACACTTTCATATAAATACTGCTGTTATAATCAAATGAAATGTATCTTAAGCTGGTAGAAGAATTTCCTTCATGATAGGACAACTAGGAAGAATGTGTGTGTGTGTGTGTGTGTGTGTGTGTGTGTGTGTGTTTGTGGGTGTGTGTGTGTGTGTGTGTGTGGTGTAATCTATAGAATTTTCCATTTTTTTCCCTCATTGTGGGCATCCTTGGTCTATAACCGTAAGAGTTGTAATCAGAAATGGCATATGGCCCTAAGAACGATTGCATTACACAATGTGAAGTAAACTTAGCGCTTTTCCGAATCCAGGTATTCTATTTTATGTTAACTGTTAACATAATTAAAGTAACTAGACATGAGGCGCCTGGGTGGCTCAGTCTTAAGCATCTGCCTTTGGCTCAGGTCATGATCACGGGATTGAGCCCCACATCCGGCTCCCTGCTCGGTGGGAAGCCTGCTTCTCCCTCTCTCACTTGCCCTGCTCGTGTTCCCTCTCTAGCTGTGTTTCTCTCTGTCAAATAAATAAATACAATCTTTAAAAAAAAATAACTTGACATTATATTTAGGAACCATAGATCTAAATAATAATTCTTTAAGACGTGGGATTTAGTGGAGTGCAAATGGCATTCATGTTAAAAACTGTTGCCTATAAAACAAAGATTCTTTAAACTATATCTCCACATAAATGAAAAGGGAGGTGAAAACTAACAATGTCATAAATCAACAGATTCTCATCTGTTTACAGAAGCATAGATACTGTGAAAGATACCCATTTATTTGTCACGTAATTTTCCCCCTTTTCCTCGACATCATTTAGTAAATGTTAATTTTGCCTGTATGAAGGAAGAGAGAATGTTGAATGCAAAAGATAAAAGTAAAAGGTCACGTGTGAGGAAAAGTGAAATCATCTCAATTCATTCACCTTGAGGACAAAAGAGACAGGCGGAGGTGCCTCTCCTGACATACCTCTTTAATTAGGCTCATAAAACGGGTCCCGAAGCGCCAGGGTTTGTGTCTGTTACACTGTAAGGAACTGACTGTCATCTGGGGAAACTGCTGGACGCCCACAGACACCACGTGCACGGCATCATACATTAGAGCAGCATCAGTCTGAAAGCCGAGAAGAAGGAAATAGTCAATACAAGTGAGATCCATGGGAGGCGGTTTGGAAGGGGCAGAAGGAAGGAGCGAGAGAAACATATACTCATTTCACCTTCACATAAGGGAGACAACGGTATTTCCGATGCTCTGGTTCTCTTAAATAAGATACTGTGATCGAATTACTACATCAGCTTCATTAGAACATTTGACCTACCCTCCCTTTTTTGAAGTAATAACCCAGTTTCATATTGTCCTAGTATCTCCATTAAAGTAGGAAATGTAGGAAAACACATTCATTTTTTTTTTTTAATTCCCTCTGGCTCTGTTTGATTGTATTGCTACATACAAATACACACATATGCACACAGACAGGATGACTGCAATCGGAACATTTTGAATGGTTACATAAATGACATATTGTATACCAAAGTAAATAAACAATTTCCTTGCATAGGAAGAACTAAAGAGATTTGAAAGGAGATTCACCCAAAAAGCTTAGATATAATCCCTAATCTTTTCTTCAACTTAATTTTTCAAAAGGTTCACTCTCAGAAATGATGCTACAGTTTTGAATCTCAATACATGTATTAATCCCTTTTTAAGAAACTAAGCTTAATCCCCTCTACTGTTTTCTTTTCCCCAAATTTCCATATGAATAAAAGTTCCTTTTGTCTTCCCGTATGAATTCTACTGTGTTTGCACCTGCTCAAATGACTGACCACTTTAGAAGTTAATGATAAAAAATAAAATGTTTATAAGTCATAACAAACCAGAGGCTCAGTGACGGTCAAACGCTGTGTTAAATGGAGCCTCACATTGTGTCTGACAGATGGATGCCAGGCTCACTACCTACCGACGAGGGCCACACTGACTGTAATGCAGCAATGAACTTTGGGCCATCTGCTTGGCATGCTTCGAAATAAAAGCATATATTTCCTCTTCTCATTCACACAATTAGTGAGCTGTGAAATGAATTCCAAAATGAATAGGAACCCTGTAGATTATAGCGTTTGCCACAATACAATACAAAATGAGTACACACAGTCGCTTTCATGCAAATGGATCCTAAGGAGCATTACCACATAAAATGGAAGACAGCTAAAGAGTACAATGCAATGACAGAACATAATAATAATGCCATTTTATAGTTCATAAATCTTTGGGGAATATAGCTCAGATTCCTAACCTTCACTTTGTAAATACCAGCTGACTACTTTCGCATCCTCTGATGGCTGCGGCGTGAAGCTAGGATCATGGAGTAGATTCAGGCATACATCATGAGCCTGAGGATAGACTGATCTTTGTCTTTGGCCTGAGGTAACATTCGGGGGACCTATATTAGATACCACACAGGTGGTTGTAAAAACAGTTACCGAGATGTAAAAGAAACATTTGATTCTAAAATAAAATGAATTTTTAAAAAAAAATATCACTGTGAAAAAAGGTATAGAGGCATGAACACTTTCACACACTACTTGAGGGAAGATAAAGGACAGTTTTGCAATTTGCACGGCAAAAGAGCCTTAAAAAAAAATCACGATCTTTTTAACCCAGTAATTTCACTCCAGAATTTTCCCTAAGCAAATCAGAGATAAGAACAAATGCTACATACGTGATTTATTTTTTTTTAAAAGTGGAAACCTACTGAGTGTTCAAACTAAGAAAATACAATAAAATCCAATGATGTTTTATATAACCACTAAAAACCATGTTTTGAAGAATAATCAGTTAAATGAGAAATTACATATTATATGATCCTAAGTGTAAAAAAAGATTATACGGAGCTGTATGTCTAGCATAAGCCATTATATATCTTTATGGGTACTCCATATATACTACATAATTTATTTCTCACAATAATGGTTTAATAAAAGTGCTACTATTGTTCCCATTCACAAATCATGACACCAAGTTTGAGAGATGTTAGGTAACTAAGCAAAGTCACATAGTTAACAGGTGTGGAGGCCCCCGACTCAGCCTCTGTTGTACCTGGTGTTCTTAACCACCTATAACATGTTACATGAATAGCAACAGCAGATTAAAAAGAAGAAAATACACTAAAATGAAACTAAAGATTACTCTTGAAAATTAGTAATTAAAGGAATATATATATATTTTTTAAAGATTTTATTTATTTATTTGACAGAGAAAGAGATCACAAATAGAGAGGCAGGGAGAGAATAAGGGGGAAGCAGGCTCCCCACTGAGCAGAGAACCCAATGCGGTCCTCGATCCCAGGACCCTGAGATCATGACCTGAGCTGAAGGCCGAGGCTTAACCCTCTGCTCTGAGGCACCCAGGCACCCATATTTTTTCTTTTTATTTATTTTCTACAGTTTCCTTAAGATAGAAGTTTGCTAAATACCATTCAATGATTTTCAAGATGAAAATTTTGATCTATTTCCATGAAATAACAAAAATAATATAAATATATTGTTATTATTCTGCCATGATTTACTGACTTACTTGATCTTATATGATATATGAAAAATCCTAGAATAGTAATCTTAACTAAAATGACAATGTTAAGAAAGAATTTTGCCAAATTAAGAGTTTGAAAAATCGTTTTTGGTATATAGTTTCAGCCTCAAGATCAGAGAACATGCTAGTAGATAATAAAACTCTTTAAGATCTGTGATTTTAAATGTAATTATAAAAGAAAGGTAGTATTTATTAAATAGAAATAAATACTAGAGAAAAACATTATAAGTAGATAGAAAGTTGCTGATCAAATTATTTCTTGAATTTCCAGTTTAAAATATGTTGATTTATGATAAAGAGATACACAGAACTTCTGAAACTACTCTCTATGATATTTTCATCAGTTTAGAATGTTATTTTCGTTCTACTTTTAGACTGGTTGTTTTATGTAATAATATGGAGTTATTTTCCATTTATACTTGCTATCCTGTCAGACTCTACTGTCTTCTTTGCAAAACCATACATATGCAAATTCTTCCACCTCCGAGAAAAGTTGTGAGAAAACTCTAGTGTTTCAAAAGTGTTTTTCTTATTTTCACAAGAATGCATGTGCTTGAAAATCTTACACTAGTAATAGTATTACTTAACACTCGCTTAGTATTTACTACATATGAGACATTCTCTTTAAATCATTCCTTTTAAATTCTCGCAACCAACCTCCAGCTGAAAATCCACTGAATTTGTACCAGCTAGGAAACTGAGGCAGAGAGCAGTTAAGTAACTGGACTAAGCAGCTAGCATATAGAGGTGAGGCTGGATTTGAAGCCAGACAATCTATCCAGAGCTCACAGCTTACTCTCTGGTTTTTGCTCAGAGCTCTACATTTAATAAAGCAAAATAGTTTAAATGATTTTAAAGTTACAAAATATAAGAAATATCGATGAGTACTTGAATGTATTAATCTACATCATGTTTTGATAAGCAGTAAATACATAACAAAAAAGGGCTGCAGTGAGGAAATGTATAGACTGTGGAGAATGGATAAATACAACCTCACAAAAAAAGGAATACATTAATATATGGGGTTAGGTCAATCATAGGTTAGTCAGGAAGTAACATTAACCATTCATGAAAGTAGATTTCTTAGATTTCAAAAGGCAAAGGTCATAGAATGTCTTTCAAGATCAAACTTAAGCAACATCTCTTATTCCCAACTCTAAATTATAGAGATTGGATGAGCTGCTCTTGCTAAGTCTTCCACCTTCTCATATTGACTTTATAATCCTTTGCTTTGACTTATCTCTTGATGGAAAATAGGAGGAAAAAAAAAAGGGAGGGATAGAAGAGAAGAGGAAAAAAGTACAGGAGACACACAAGTTAATTACTGTATCATTTTTATAATATCATTATCACTCTCAAGGTATATTGCATACTTACACTATACTACACAATTGAGTCAATTTCTTTACCTGTATTGTCTCATTTAATCCCACCAAGCCCATATATTTTAGGTGATGTTACTATAATGATTTTAGAAAGAAGGAAACTGAAGCTTAGCAAGGTTAAAGTAATTTTCTCAAGGTCTTGTCATCTTGAGAAAGAAGACTCAGAAAACAAGACTCAGGCAAAGCTTGGCTCTTGGAACTACTGTGAGAACTATCATAACACGACCGGCAGAAATAAGACTTAGAAACAAGACTCAGGCAAGACCTAATTCTTTGACTCATTATCTGAACTATTATAATCTACCACCTCTCTTAAGCTTATCCCTACGGAAACTATGAAAGGCAATGGAGGATAAGCTGATAGCAGTAGGTCTCATATTTTTGGAGGCTCTGCTGAACACCGGACAATTTTACCCCCAGGTCCCAAAGAGTGTATGCCTCTGAACTGAGATACAAATAAAAGTACCATTGGCTCCCAAGTCAGATTTTTTGTCTTTTACAGCATAGCTACCTCCAAAGAAAGTTTCAGTGTTAAACATAGCTGTAATTTAACCAGTTAAATTAAAATGAAATACATGTACAATTTGGTAATTAAAATCCATATGAGGGGTTTAGATAAAATTGTAGTCACTCATATCCTAAATTACAAAGACAAAAAGCTAAGCGGAGGGAAAACATCATCAATGAAGATAAAACAATTTGTCCTCTTTTCTCTTTTTCAAGCATAATTACTCACTTATATATAAATAGATCACCCTTACTGGAAAGCTAGAATATCTCTTCACCCTGAGATTACAGCTCAGAAGGAATTACAGACCAGGTAGGTATAGATGGGTCTAAGAGCAGACCTCCATGCTTCACTGCTGGATCAAGTATCTATCGATAGTTATAGGAGCACCCTTGACAGACTACCTCAGACTACACTGGAGTTGGAACTTGACTTCTTTCCAAAATAAGTTAGTTAACCTACAAAGAATGACTGTAGGACAAAAACTTGCTTTGCAAACTTTTACAATTGTGTGATATAGTCCTTCACATTTCAATAAAACTGCAGTGGTATAAACGGGTGGCTTGAAAAGATCATGAGAAGTGCCTTCACGTACATTTTATATATGCAATAACCATCTCCGTAACTTATTGCTGGGCTTATCTTATACCTAGTCTAATTACTTTTAGGCATGGAGTGTGTACAGGGAATGCAGATAGAAGAGTGACAAATGCTAATTTCTATGGCTGAGCTATTGCCACAGAAATTGGCTTAGTCACCCAGTATGATTTCATCTATCTCAAGTAACCTCAAGTCTGATGAGGCTTTCAAGTATTGAAAGAACAGTTTATATTTATTTTAGCTCTGGAAAAGTCCACTAGGCATTTTTTAAGATTTTATTTATTTGACACAGAGAAACAAAGCTAGAGAGTGAACACAAGCAGGGGGAGTGAGAGAGGGAGAAGCAGGCTTCCCGCTGAATAGGGAGCCAGATAAGGGGCTTGATCCCCGGACTCCGGGATCATGACCAGAGAGGAAGGCAGATGTTTAACGACTGAGCCACCCAGGAGCCCCTCCACTATGCATCTTTAAATAACTGAAGAACCAGGGGATTAGATACTCTCAAGAGTTTCAAATGACAAGAATTACCATTTTTTAATATAGTTGATTTGGTATATACAATTGAATCATTTCATAACATATAAAAGCAGGAATAATCACAGATGCTGTGAATGGCCAAGATTTTTCTATATATTCAGATTTCATTTAAAGAAGCATTTAGATCAAAGTAGTCATTACCAAGTGTGTCCATGTTGACTGCATATGTTATTTCTGGTTTTGATCACTATAATTATCATCATTAAACATCTCCTTTGTAAAGTTCTGCGAGAGAGAAGAGCTACAACAAATTTAACATAGGTTTTATTTATGTGAAGAATGAAGGAAATAGCTAGAAATGAACAATCCGTAACTCCATATAAACATAGAGGGGAATATTAGTACATAAAATCTCTCAAAAATACTAAAGACTTCTCTTACCAAAAAAAAAAAAAAAAAAAAAAAGCTATCAAAAGTATTTCTTTTTCTTTGCAATGAGAAGAGCATTCCTCTGTTCCCCAAGTAGTGTGGGTTATGGGTACCCCTACTGACTTTGCATGAGGGGAACAGGGAACATAACCTTTCACAATTTATTTTCTCTATTGTGCCAAGCAGAGCTGCTTTTGAGGCAGGTCATTCTGCCTCAGCATTCTTTGCATATTTGGGCTCTTAGCCTGGGTTCCAAACACACCCAATGTTGTATGCAATAATTTACATTTAAATGTAGCACTTTTTTTTTTTTAAGATTGTACTTATTTATTCATGAGAGACAGAGAGAGAAGTATAGGGAGACATAGGCTCCTTACCAAGCAGGAAGCCTGATGCATGACTTGATCCCAGGACTCCAGGATCATGACCTGAGCTGAAGACAAACCATCTGAGCCATCCAGACATCTGAAATGTAATCACTTTTAAGAGTGATGTGGTATTTGTTTATATCTTGACTTAGTGATGGCTCCATGGGTACAAATGTATGTCAAAACTTATATAACCATACAATTCAAATACGGGAAATTTATAGTATTCCAATTTTACTCCAACATAGCTATTTAAAATTAAAGAGTGATCATGCATTTTTCTGAAAAGATGATTCTTAGACTTCATTTTAATCTAGAAGTATCTAGAATCCTCCTAAACTACGCACCACTGATATGTATCTCCTTTCTTTTGCATATTCCAGTTTTAATAAAACTGTTTATACTTCCTCACTTCTTTTCTTTCCTTCTAGACCACAAGCATCTCTTGGGTAATAACAATGCTTATATTTGTAATACCTTGCACAGTACTCCATTCATTGCCATACTCATAGTAAGGACATAAAAGCATTTTTCAATAAATTGACAAATTCAACCCAAAAGTTTGTTTGAATTGTAAAAGAAATAGGTATTAGGGAGCTCTGAATAACAATCACACTTTGCCACCTAGTTCAAATGTATTACCTCCCAGAGGTACAGTGAACCAAATCTGCCAGCAGCTCAGACCCGGGAGGAATGTGAGTGTAGCCTCTGTCCCGTTTCTAAATGAATTTATAGTAACAGTTCCATGAACACATTTATCTTTCCATTAAATAAGTGCAGGCAGGTCCCCTCTGAGATCTGAATGCTGGCTGGCAGGTGGCAGATCCATTCTGGAACCCCTATGTCTCAGATTTTGCTCATTTCTGAATTCCCATCTGAAGTATAGTGCACAGCACAAAGAGCAGCATGGTCTAACAAACGGAATTTAAGTTTATGAATTCTGCCTCTTTCATTGACTTCATACTTTATCTAAAACAATACAAAAATCAAATCCCTTTTGCCTTGTTTCCACATTTTATAATCAGACACAAAAAAATGAGGATCTAACCAAAAAAAAAGTGAGGATCTGCCCTATTTCGTCCTTGTTGGAAAATCACTTTTAAAAACCAGATAGTTCCAGAAGAAAAACAATTACAAATATGATTCTTCAATTAGAAGATATTAAGGACATTAAGGGCAGGGGAGAAAGGGTGGATTCTGACCTCTGGAGCTCCCTCATGCAGTCAGCACAAGCCACAATGGGACAGAGAATCATCCACCCCTGTGAGCAGGGGTGAGGATCACACGTGGGAGGCAGGCTGGTGTCCAGTCATTCAGCTGGCACACTGCACCCAGCACTCTGCCCGGCTCAGAGCAGGTGCGCAGTGGCTGCTAACGGAACAGAGGGGACTGAAGAAGAAATGCCCTCAGACCCAGTTGGGAGCCAATTGTCAGAGACAATTCTCCCAGTTATACGGCAGCTGCCATCGTGCTTTCTCGGTTGCCGGCTCTTTGTACTACTCTGAAACAGAGCTCTTTACCAGCAGCTGCGTGGACTGCACAGGCTGCATGAGATGATACATGAAAGCAGTGTGCACAGTCTCTGGCACATGGTGCATAGGCAGGTGTTAAACGATGGTGATGATGATCACCAGAAGAGCAGTAATCTCTTCAAAATGGCTACCATCCAAAACAAGGAACTGGTTTAGAAAGTATAATGTTTCAACCCTTCTGCACCCACTGTTACCCTAAATGAGGGAGCAGAACTCATGCTGTTCAAGAAAGCAGACCAAGTTCTGAGAGAGAATGGAGCAACAAGGAAATTATCATACAACAACAACAATGTAATCCCCATAAAATGTGATGTGTACACAATGCCACAATTCAAAGCTAAAAAAAGACACACGCAAAAACCTACATACACACATGTTGCCTGACAAATTTAGAATTTAAGAATATGTGGTAAAATATTATAGTGTCTTCCATTTGTTACTAAAGGAAGGGATGCCGTTGGACAGATTATTCCACAGCAGACAAATCTGCCTGGTATTTTTTCTTGTCTTAAGGTTCTTCATCTGTAAAAAGAGAGGGTGGAGCCAGTTGGATTTTAAGGTGTTTTGTGGCTTACATTCCTATTCCTAGGAAACCCATTTCCTTCCAGTTTTATTTTGGCCTTTGTAATACAATCATAATCTTAGTTTATCTACCTTCTTTCCATAATTATTTGTGTTTGTTTGATAAATGTCTGTATCAACATTTCACATGAATTAATAAATAAGGGAAATCAAAAGTCACTTTTCTTTATCCATTGTCTGTGCTCCATACTCTACCCAATTCCTGTGTGTCCCAATAAGGTCTTCTAATACTTGTATTCTATTTTCTTTGTTGCTTTAACTTCACAGTTAAAGTATCCACCTGGCTTCCCAATACTCTGCAGAGGAAAACTAAAACCCTTTCTCTCCTATCCAAATTCATTCATTAATATCCCAGGACTTTATCTTCTTTTGTGTCCTCTTATACCCTAAGAAGATGGATATGCCTATACTTCACATATTTTAACTGACCAGAGAGATTCCTCCATTGTACCTCAGTTGATTAATAGGAGATGCCAAAATGGCATGATGAGAGATCTTTAAAAGGAATGTGAATTTTTGTAGCTACCCATATGACATTTAGCACCTCTGAAGGCTAAAAAGGATAAGAGTTTGAGGGGGAAGATATAGAAAAGAGAAGGGAAAAGAACAGAATGGGTTCAACTTCACAGCCAAATTGATGAGTTACAAAATTCAAGCTTCAACAGTGTTCTGAAGGTGAAGTGAAGAAAATGGTATTGGATGATAGTGTTGCTGGGATTCAGCAGAGAAACGGGACTGGGCCAGGATTAATGCCATGAGTGATTAACAGACTCATTTGCTTGATGTCCCTGTAAATTTTTGCATTTGAATAAATGTCTATGTCTCTTCAAACCAGTGCTCTGTGGCTAAAGCTACAAGCTATCAGAAAGTAATGACAGTTAATTAACCTATTTTGAATAGAAACTAGTAAAATACAATCTAAAATGTAACCTATGCTAATTTTGACAGTAAGAGTTTTCATTGACCCTTGATGTTTAATATTATTCAACTTTTGTCCATTAAATTTGTAATAACTCTACCTGGATGACATTTTCCTTAACAACACTCAGCAAAACAATTTTACAAATAACAATATTTTCCTGTGAGCTTTTACAGCCTTATAAGGTCTGAAATTCAGTCCCTGAAGTTTTAACATTACAATTGTGAAAGCTTTAGGAGATGACTATTTTACATATTTCCAAGAATTATATGTATTTACCATGAACTTTTCTACATAATTTTCTTTCTTTCCTATGTATATCTTTAAAATGTACCATTTCCAAAGCCATACTTTCTAAATTCCTTTAATGTTTTATATATAATTCCAGGATGTTTAGATGTTTCTCAAATGCCATGTAGAGAAACTCTTCACTTCTTAAATATAAATGATTAGGAAAAGCTGTGAGGCAGGTTAGAAAATGCCAACAGGTTTTCAATTAAAAGTTTCATTTAACTAATGTAATTATTCTTACCTAATTAAATTTTTTCAACTAAGATCAGTCCTTTGAGATATCTCATTCTCTTTTAAAATGTTCCATGAAGCTCTTACTAATGTCCATGAAGAAAGTTGTATTGATGGGATTGTTAATGAACTCTCTAGCAACAATGCACTAGTCTTAATAATTTAGGCCCTGTTAAATCTTGTCTGCATTTTACTACATTTGGAACTACCATTGATCTAGAGAAGAGTCAATATCAGGGGAAATATTCTTTGTTCTTCCAGCTGGTCTCCAGTATATCCAATTATTTTGATATTTGGAGCCCAAATTAGTTTCCTGCACTAAAAAAATGATATTCATCAGGTGCCCGGGTGGCTCAGTTGGTTAAGCAACTGCCTTCGCCTCAGGTCATGATCGCCGAGTCCTGGGATCAAGTCCCGCATTGGGCTTCCAGCTCTGCAGTGTATCAGCTTCTCCCTCTGACCTTCTCCCTTCTCATGCTCTCTCTCACTCTCTCTCTTAAATAAATAAAATCTTTTAAAAAATTGATATTCATCAATATTGTTTATATTTTCTCCTTTCAATATGATGAATTAAAATTGATTTCTATGTTAACAGACTAATTATTTCTAGTTTGAGATCTAGAAAGATGCAAGCCAAAGGTACACCAGAAATTTGGGCTCATGAGTTTAAATCTTCACATAAATACTAAATCCAAAGGCCTATATGAATTG
>PITA01000567.1:232536-261530 GCA_004023965.1 Spilogale gracilis
TTTTTTTTTTAAGATTTTATTTATTTGACAGTGAGAAACACAGCGAGAGAGGGAACACAAGCAGGGGGAGCGAGAGAGGGAGAAGCAGGCTTCCCGCCGAGCAGGGAGCCCGATGTGGGACTCGATCCCGGGTCTCCGGGATCATGACCTGAGCCGAAGGCAGTGGCTTAACCAACTGAGCCACCCAGGCGTCCCTCCAATTCCATTTTTTATACTGTGCTTATTATTCTATAAAAACTGTAATAGTAACTTCTCATGGAAATGCAAAAAATAAAATAAAATTTTTGTAGAAAGGTAATGGGACTTAGAACTTTAATTCTATAACTTATTAGTCATTATGGGAAGTCATGTTATCTTTCTTAGTGTCATTTCCTCATCTTTAAAATAAATCAAATTAGTAATCTACCATACAGAGTTATAAGGATTGAATTGGATAAATTTACAAAAGTGTGAACTATAGAGTTCTTTATGTCATAATTTATAGAGAAAAGTGAGACTCTCAAGTATGTTAGCAATTCATATCAATTTAGATGAGGCAAAAATCTTTGAGGAAAACAATAAGGACTTATTTGCATACTCATATTTTACAATGTACCTTAGGTCCCTAATTTGAAGACTTCCCATCTCTTCACTATTTTAGTTAACATGATTATTTTCTACATTGGAAAATACATTGATTTAACTAATTATTGTTTTACTACCATGAAGAAATGCCTTTGTTTACTCATTATTAGGTCTCCTGAATCTCTTTTCCCATATGAACATACACTCTTCAAACTATCTTTTTTCACTTGTCTCTAAGTACTTTAGTTTGATTCATACATTCAACAGCATTTATTAATGTTAGTATTGTGTTACTGACTTCAACACAATTATAAACTTTAGCAATAAAACTGAGAAATTGAGATGATTTAGACTCTTTGGTTATTCTTCATAGGTGCGAGGAACAAACAAGTAAACCGAAATTCTTAATAAGGCCATACGCAGGTCCATATGTGTGTATCTAGTTTTTTCTGCAGTACTACCTACTATGTTAGAAAGTAGTCATCATTTTAAAGAGTTGTCTATTAATATCCATAGCTTCAAAAAACAAAGGAGTGGGGAAAAGATAAGAAAAGAAAAGTTGGAAAGAATGGTGAGATCAAGGGAAAAGGTCAATCAGAATTCTCAGAAGTTTTTTTTTAAGATTATATTTTGTTCACATTCTGAAATTCCCCACATCTCCTTTCAGACATTAGAATATATTTGTCCTTTTACAGGATAAATATTACAGGATTTCCCTAATGTTGAGTCTTTTTATGTCTTTTCTTCTTAGAACTGATCTAAGTGGAAGACTAAAAGAATAACATGGAATTGAAGACCAAAAATAGGATTCCATTTAAGTCATGCAACATCTTTGATGGAATCTATTGTTTTGCTTCCTCAGCATCTCTTTTGTTGAAGCAGCACCTCTCCCCCCTGAGTTCATTTGCTGAGACAATATCTTTAACTTCAAGTGTTCCAGAACTGTTTCAGGCATAGCCAAGAGACAAGACTTCTTGAGGGAGCCATTTGGGGAAACAGTACATCCTTTCTCCTGGAGTTCTGTACTGGTGGTCATAAACCTTGATGCTACCTCTGCGCTGCTACCTAAGAACGAAGCCAATACAAGCAAAGGAGGAGGTGAGAGATGCAGAGGAACGGCTACGGCTCTCTTTGTGCACCTGAATCCAAAGGTATCTGGAGACCGAATATCCTGTTCATTACAAGCTACAAGTCCAATGTGCTTTTTTTTTTTTTTTTTTTGCTATTAACTAATAGAATTTTAGACAACTGGAATTAAAAGAATCATGAATAATAATACAGTCTTAGGCTTTGATGTGCCTCAGGGCAAAATGCGATCATGCTCTTTTACTTCTCCACAGAGTTGTGATACATTTTTAAAAATAAGAAAATATATGTAAAAGCATAACATATATAATTATACACATGAAAACATTAAAAAGATGTTATAGTAAATAAATTCACCAAATATATCATTATTATTTCTAATTATTAAGATAATTCTTTGGAGAAAAACATTTAATACAGTAGCAAATTTTTAGATAACTGCTAAGATATCTATATAGTGTTGTCAGTTGGTTCCACTTACAAAAGCACAAAATGGGGCAACTGTGATATGACACAGAAGTGTATACTAAGCCTGTGAAAATACATGGATCAAAATTTTGTCTGAATCAACACTACCCTTCCCACTGAATTACACAGGTAGAGGGACAATCAGATTGTGAACTGAAGCAAAAAAACTGTAATGGTACACCGCTGTGAACATTATTAAGGAAGAAATCATAGAGGACTCTAAAACCAAATGCAAACTAATACTCTATGATGCCCTTTTAGTCAGCAGGTTAATAGACTGACATCAAAATTGGAAAGGACCGATTAAGCAGTATCAGTTAACTCTTGACATTTACACTTCTGAGTTTTATACTTGATCAAACAAATTATAAATCATAAACCAGGACATAAAAAACATTCATTACAACATTTTTTTGAACTGAATCCCATGCCATTCAGGAATTTAATTCAGTGTAGGCAAAGAGCAGGAGGTAAGGGTGATGAAACTTTACTCAGGAGAGAAAATAGTTTCATAATCTTCACCTACTGGATTTGACAACTGAACAGCTGCAGCCAAACAAAGAATGGAGGGTGATATATGGCAGGGACTCAGGAAAAAGCCAGAAGGAATAACAATTCCACAGAGAAATTAGCAGCAAGAGAATGTTAAAAAATGTTTTAAAAGTCATCAAAAAACATCACCATAAGAAACAAAAAGTCTAAGAAATGATGAGATGATATTCTTCCCTTGTTTGTTAAAACAGAGACATTTAAAAAAAATAAATAAAACAGAAACATTTCATAAAATTTGTAAAAAAAAAAGAAAAAAGAAAAAAGAAGAGAAATTCAAATTAAAATCATTCAAATATGTTTGACTTGTCCTTGAGCTTTTTGCTTAAGCGCTAGATTTGGGGGTCTCATGGAAAGGAGTCTTATAAAGTATGCATTGACTCAAATCTTACTAATGATGCCTGAGTATGTCCAGGGAACCTCAATACAAGGCTGTAAACTTGAGTAGACTCCAATGTTTCCAAAGTTTGGGGCATCAGATGATATTTCTTCTGCTACTTTGCATTCCAGATACTAACTCTCCCCACTTTTTTCTTACGCAGCTGTATATCCTTCACTGTCTTCTCTTTCCTTTCTCTCCACTTCAATATGGGCCCTAAGGAATATTCACATTTGGTTGCATTTTGAAGAAAAATAACTGCATATATAAGAGTCATTTTATGGTAAGTGCTGGACAAAATTCAACACATTTTATACTAAGCATTTGCACCTACTTTTGCTCCCAAAGAAACAACTACAAAGGTTTTGCACATACCCATCACATAAAAGAGTGAAGTTGATTTTAATTTCATCATTCTTGAAATTAATTGAATCGCAAGGCCTATCCCTGATCAAAAGTTAAGAGTGAAGTTTCAAAACAGATATGAAAAACCAGAATAATAAGCACATCAGCTGTAACTTTAGCCAGATCAGATCAGATAATATCTGATGATATCTATACAGATAAGTTTCCCCCCTTTTTCCTTAAATCAGAAAGAAAAATGAATATTTCACAAAAAAGTTATTTGGTCAAAAGATTGGTTTCTATAACAACTATCAAATGGCATAGTAATAGAAACTTCACAGATACTACTTAATTTAATTTTCTTTAGTAATCTAATATTGTAAGTAATAAACCCCAAGGAGTTGAGGTTAAAATCAACCCAGTAAAGGACACACCTGAGGTCTGAACCCAAGCTTATCAAATTTCAAAGATTCTATTTTTGCTACTAACCACGATAATTTATGCTAACATAAATTGCTGCTATATACAACATGCTTAAAAACATAAATTAGGCATCTATTTTAGAGATTACCTCCGCCTATGTTAAGATAATACGGAGTACTCCATAAAACAAAGATCATTAAGGGGTACCTGGGTGGCTCAGTCAATTAAGTGTTTGTCTTTTGCTCAGATCATGATCCCAGGGTTATGGGGTCAAGTCCTGCGTTGGGCTCCCTGCACAGTGAGAAGGATGTAGGTCAGTAATGGCATGCTAATATCCACAGTTGGGTACTAGAAACAATTGGTACAACCATTCTGGAGAATATTCTGGAAACATGTGGCAAGCACAAACTGGGACACTCTATAATTTTACTTGGATAATTTACTTCATGGAAATAAAAAGACAAGTGTGCATAGATTTATATACAAATATGTGCATTATAATGTGGTTTATATATATATTTTTTAAAGATTTTATTTATTTGACAGAGGGAAACACAGCCAGAGAGGGAACATAAGCAGGGGGAGTGAGAGAGAAAGAAGAAGGCTTCCCACCGAGCAGGGAGCCTGATGTGGGGCTCGATCCAGGGTCTCCGGGATCATGACCTGAGCGTAAGGCAGTTACTTAACCAACTCATCTACCCAAGCACCTCATGGTTTATATTTTTAAAACAATACATCAAACTAAAGGTTTATCATAAGTTAAATAAATTGCATTATAATTATATAACTGAATATACTATAACACTATTAAAATTATTGTCCAGAGGTATATTTATTGACATGTAAAAATGGATGTCAAAATTTACATATTACAAAATAATAGTCCTATTATAATAGTACAGCATTACAACCAGTAAAATATTTTAGAGTCTGCCATCTGTGCTCCAAACTTCTTAAGAAGTAATTATTCTCAACAACATAGATCTAAAAAGATACATACACATAGATACTGAGTTTATTTTTACTGTTTTACTCAAAAATGTGATATACTACAATTTGCTTAAAAAAAATAATTCAGGATTATGTCCTTTCAAGTTAGTACTAATAGACCCACCTTACTTTTAACACTGAATAAATTTCAGTTATGAACCTTTTTAAGATACCTGTTGTTTTAGTATAAAACAGAATGTAGCTTACACCCCTATTTTAATTTAAATATTTCTACAGCTGTCTAATTTCATAAATACATACAGAGAGAAAAATAATGTGATTATAGAAAAGTTTACCTTTTTTCCTTATATTTTTATATAATATATAAATATATTCATATAATATATATTTATATATTGTGAGAATATTCTGTTAGGTAGAAAAAGGGTTACAATTATTCTTCAGCATAACATAAAAATAAATAAAGCACAATTATATTCATGCTTGATGTTTAAGTATTATGTGTTGTGCTTATAAACAGCAGAATTAATGGACCAAAGGCAAATTTGAATTTCTAATTAAAAGTAGCAGTTGTTTCCTCTGAATTCTAGGTAAGACTCATGTTTATCTGGGTCACTTCTAATTTCTCTGAGGTTAAACTACAAATTATCCAACTTCTCACACATAAACCCAACCAGAAGTAAGAATCAGGCCCCAAGACTGCCAGGTAAGTTTAAAAAGGTGCCTGCATGGAACATTAGTCTTGGAGACAGCCCCTTTGGGATATCTACAACCAGCCAGGACATCTCCTGCATCAGGGGACATAAAGAATTATTTTCTAAACATGGACATCAAAAGGAATAAGTCATTAATCAAGCAGTATCTTAAAGTTTTTCTGTAAGCATTGTTCCATTAATTAACACGGTGTGTGCTTCTTGCAAACGAAGCCCTGAGCTATTATGTGAAATTACAGCAGTGCTCACTAAGAATGGGGCTCATTTGGAACAGCACTAATATGCTTGCTTTCTGACTTGAGCACAGTCGTTAGCAGGCAGCTCAGTTCTAGAGGATGACACTCCCAGAAGTCATTTGGTTATAAAGACATTCTGTATTTACCTAAAACACAGTCTGACAATTACATGTCATGACTAGATGTTTTCAAACATATTTTTTGATGTGTCTTATTTATACCCAAATTTATTAAAAAAAAAAAAAGAATTTGTGGTAAACATAACAGATCTTATTCTCTCAATTGAATGCTATAGAAATCCAAAATGTGTTCATGTATGTCAAGCATGACTCTGAGGGAGGTTTAAAACTGTTTCAGAAACTGTTGAGGATATCATTTTGATACTTTCAATGATATCAAATTGTTAGCCACAAGAGTTAGAAAAAATACTCATGAGCAATTATTAGAAATATAAAATTAATGACATCACTGTTTCACTTTTTAAAAATATCTGTTAAATACTAAGATTGATTTTCTCAGTCTTTAAAAGCAAGTCTCCAAATTATAAGCAGCTATATAAGAATAAGTGGAATAAATACAGAGTATATCAGGCAAACATTGTTCTAATGATGACTGTCTATGTTTATTATCTTAAACAAATAATCTCTTCATGCTAAAAATATTTTAAATGAATATTTGGCTCATTATTCTAATCAATGCAACTTGCAAAACAAAGGTAACAAAATGTTGTTTTAATCAAGAAATGCTTAATTTCAATTTTGATAGCATTAAATTTCTGTACATTTTAAAATTTAACCTTTATTTGTGATGCAAAAAGAATTTCATAAGTGACTCAAAGCATTTTTTTGAGAAACTAAGTTTCAATAGATGCATAGGAAAATCCAAATCCAAAATCCATCTTCTTAATATCCAAATAAAAGGCCATTTAATTATATGCACCCAAATTAACTTCATTTAAAGATAGTGTCTGCCATTTCTATAGATTTTCAAGAATAGGTTAAAGTTTAATTTCTACTTTATGGAGAGAGAGGAACTGATTTCATAAGAAAACATTTCCTGAAAGACAAAATACCTTGCCTTTGTTTTCTTGTGCCCTCTCTAAATAGCATATCAGATCTTTGCCTCTGTGTTAACAATTAACTTCAAGACTAACCCAGGTAGCTCTTGCAAAATAGGCAGTGAATGTACCCTCTAAAACTGAAATGCAACTGGATCATTTCACTGTACTTCCTAGAAAAAAAATACCAATGATGCAAAACCCAATTTGATGTGCCCAACTGCCATCAGCATTTGTATTTAGATAAGACTACATTAACATATATATAACATCATTTAGATTCAGAAAGAAACTGAGACAGACACAAATAAATGGCACACATGCAATCCATAATGAGCTGCCCCATGCTAGGCACGATGGTAATGCTAGAGACAAAAAATATAAGCAAGATGGTTGTGCCTGGGTGGCTCTGTCATTAAGAGTCTGCCTTCCGCTCGGGTCATGATCACAGGGTTCTGGGATCAAGCCAGGCACTGGGCTCCCTGTTCAGCAGGAAGCCTGCTTCTCCCTCTCCCACTACCTTGCTTGTGTTCCCTCTCTCACTGTGTCCCTCTCTTTAAAAGAATCTTTGAAAAAATACTTGTAAGGGAGATGGATGTAGTGCTCGTCTTTATAGACTTTATACCCAGTAAAATGTAATTGAACATGCACTAAAAATAAGATGTGTTACATGCCAAAATTGAAATGGGGGGGACAGGGTGCCACATACAAGAAACCCTAATTTAAATTGGGTGACTCAGAGAAGGCTTTCAGAAGAAAGTGATATTGACACTAAGGAGGTGTAAGAGTCAGGTGAAGAGGGAAGAGGATGTATGATAGCTCAGAAATGAGAGACAGCAAGACAGTTTTGAGGAACCTGAGGAAAATTCCCTCTGGCTGAAGCACCAGGAGGATGGGGGTTTGTAGTGATGAGGAAGAGATGGAGTTACTGACAAAAATCAGAAAATTGAGGATTTTGTCAGCCATGCCCATGAATCTAGATTTTATCTGTAGGCTAAGGGAAGCCATTAAAGTACTTTGAGGGGAGACACATGATTAGATCTACTTTCAGAAAGGACTACTTGGATCTTTTGGTGCAAAACTAGAGACAAGGGTATTTTCAGATTTGTTAAAATAATCCCAGTGAGGGATGACAGTTGTTTCCATGAGTATATTAAGAAGAGGGAGAAAAATATGGATGAATTCAGGATGTATTTACACATAGACTTGCTCATTGATTTTGAGGGAAATGAAGGGAGTGGTGACAAACAGAAAGGAGGCTCCAGTAACTCAGGTTTATTATTATTTGGGTTAATGACAAGATGGTCATTATATTCATGGAGATATAATAATGTAGATCAATGTTATCAAAAATATGTCTTCAATTGCTCTTTATTCTCTTACCTTACTTTTCTTCAGAGCACTTATCACATTCAGAGGATTATTATCTCCCCCCTCCTTTAGAGCATAATCTCCAGGTGTATAGAGACTTTACCTACTGGTGTATCCCCATCAATAGACAAGAGATTCCAGGAGGGAAGATGATGGTATGTTTGAAATTGTCCCTGAAACTTGCAAATAGAAGTGTCTGGTAGATGGGCTGAATGTATGACTTCACATCTGAGGAAACAGCAGCGGGCCAGGAATGTTAAGTTGGGAATGAACAGGTCAGACAGAAGGACTGAAGAAGGGGAGCAAATGACACCAAGGAGTAAAGGCAGAAGGAGGAGAGAGCCAATACATAAGGACTGATAGGAAAAGGACCATAAGGGGGGAGGGGGAACCACGAATACAGAGAACCAGGAGATGGTGGAGTCAGAGAAACCAAGGCACAGGAATTATTATTGTTTTTAATTTTCTGAATTTGTGTTCACCTTCCTTAAAGGCAAATGTTTAACTGTCCCACTGTCAAGTCAGACAAAAAATCCAAAAGTTTTTGCTCTTCAACTTAGTTGGCTGTGCAAATGATGATTCTGCTTAAATACTAGCAACAGTCAGGATTAGTTATATAAATTTGCAGGGCCTGGTGGAAAAGAAAAATGCGTGGTCTCTATTCAAATACTAAGAATTTCGGGATGGCAACAGCATAGCATTAAAACAAGCATGAGTCCTTTCTAAGCCTGGAATCCTATGTGACTGCACAAGTCACATGCCTATGAAGGCAGCCCCTGATCCAATGTTCTCTTTCAGTTTCAATCAGGTTTAAGTCAATTAAAGGGAGAATATGTTATTTCCTATAAAATACTTGTACTATTTCATCTGGCCAAATTTCTTAAACCTTGTGGGGAAAAAAGGGGGAAAGAATTTCCCCTGGTTCCTTTAAAGTTAATAGCATCACAGGAATATGGCTCCATAAAAAGGGAATTGATTCGAGGAGAAAACACAGATGATTTTAACTGGCTGAATACAATGAACATGATTGTAAGATGGTAACTTTCTTATATTAAGGGCGGAAAGCAGGGAAAGGAATGTTTATCTTCTGGGGTAATAAGCGTTTATACTATATCCACAATGTCAGTTAATTGGAGTTGTTTAGTCAGATAACTGGCAGTGAGCAAATAACGGTGACTAAATAGGCCAATATTCCATTTCTAGAAACCTCCACCTCAGAGTCATTTTCAGGATCAAGTGAATTAGAACAATTACACTGGCCCAGAGCCTTGGCACTGGGGGAATCATTCAGTTTTTAAAAACAAACCCTGCGACTCCAATGTTCTCACCACACTGTCACTGAATCAAAGCAGAGGGGAGAGCCCCTTTGATTTTCTGCCAAGACACTTGATCTGTACATCGTCCTTTTGTCATTACTTGTTCCTCTGGAGGATGGCTTTGATGTTCTTTGGAACATTATTTCATTTGTACATCAGCGTCTCCAAGGAACACCCAGCATGCTTTGTCCTGGCTCTGTGGCTTCTCGCAGATAGCCTGGGGGTCGTACCTGCTGCTGACACTGGCCAGTCTGACTCCGGGAGAGGCACAGTTTAAAAGCAAGCTCTCATGTCAGGTGATTCAGTCATCACGAAGTTTCTCAGCCTCAGTTGGATTACCCAAATAAGAAGAGCAGAATGCATCGGAAAACATTATACTTTGATGGTGACTTTGGTTTGCTTCTAGATTAACCTCATGGGTGTCCGAAACTGACCCATATGACAGATCTACTTTTTAGCTGAATATAAACTAGACAAGAAAGTTGTGATTAGCATCCTGAATTTGGACAAACCTCAAATCCTGTCAAGGCATGTACCTAATGACACCATTTTAGACTAAGTCATTTATCAAACTAGACCAGGGAAATGCTGCTCTTGTCACCCTGAATACCCAGATTCAGAGGCAAATGTGAACCCAAGTCATCTCCTCTAATTCTGAGGAAGATCAGGAGGTACCTAATTAAAAGAGGAAATGGGGACATAATGGGAAGATGTGATTAAGTAAAACCTTTGCATCTGGTTTTGTTAAAAATGTAACCCTGAAATATACTGGCCAGAAAAACTTTTACTGTGAGGATGAGGTAAGGCAAGAGTTTAAGGTCATATTCTAGTGAATGATTTTCTAAGATATAAGTTTGCTGCCACAATATGGAGTTTTGCTGTGGTCAGGACAGGAGTATCACAGAATGATGGGGAAAAAGCAGCACAACCAACAGGAATAGAGCATGTGGGCTCTCAGGAACCCTCTGGAGAAATGTAGGGGCCACAATTAGCACAATTTTTTTCCTACCCCATTTTCTAATGGGTCTGGTATATTTGCCTTGAGGATACCTGTTTTAACTTAAATTGCTACTAAAACAGAAAAAAAAAAAAGAATGGTAGATAAAACCACAAGAGTCTCACAGATGTTAAGTCCTCCTGCTTCCCTTTTATTTTTTTCCTCTATAAGTGATCAATACAAGATGTAACCAAAAGGATTGTCCAAAAATTGATACCATTTCTGTCTGTGGCCATGGAATACAACAACACTGGCCCTGGAGGCAACTTTTGAGTGCAAGTATGTTCTAAAGACTAATGTGGGATCCATACTCCTCTCCTGGTTGCAGGGCATGATCCCTCTAAGTGAACTCAAAAGAGGAGACTCAATATGCTAGTTCTTGGGAACATTTGACTGGCTTTAGACAGTTTTGTTCAGACGCACTACTCAAGTATCACTGAGACTCACGTTGTCTGTCAACTGGGAGCTCACATTTGATTCTCATTATTGTTTAACATGTATTAAGTATCTCAGGTGAGACAAATATTGTACTGATGATGTAAAACACAATTGTCAACATCAAGAGATGAGAAAAATTAATTTTGTCGGGGTTAACTTTCTCAAAAATTCGCTTCCTAAGCAAAAATCTCAAAATAAAATGATATACAGCACCACCACAATTGGTGTTAACCTTGTTACGTTTATTTTTAATTCTAACATTTCACTCGTGTGATTGAGTATAGGTAAATTCATATTTAGGTAGCTTACTTTCACAAGTGTATTATTAACTCAAGAATGCTAAACAATTTAAAATATGTTTTTGTTTAAAAGTAAAGTGCTGTGGTTATCTAACTAGTGATCACTGAAAGACAAATCTTATTTTAATAAAGTGATTATAGGAATTGCTCAAGAGGTCTGAATAATTACAAATAAAATTATAACTCAATTAAAATGATTTAAATCCTCAAAAACTAATGATTTTAAATGTTCCTGTTTAATACGCAGCGAAGAGTCTTAATAATGTTTTTATAACTTGAATTCAAATGACCAGGACAAAATCTATTCTGCACTAAACAGCCACATGTCCTTTGGAAAATCATAACCTCTCTAAACCCCATTTTTTTTTAAAGATTTTATTTATTTATTTGACAGAGAGAAACACAGCCAGAGAGGGAACACAAGCAGGGGGAGTTAGAGAGGGAGAAGCAGGCCTCCCCGCCGAGCAGGCAGCCCGATGTGGAGACCCGGGATCATGACCTGAGCCGAAGGCAGTTGCCCAACCAACTGAGCCACCCAGGTGCCTCTAAACCCCATTTTTTTTCAGCTATAAAATAGGGACAATGATACCTGCCCAACTTACCGCACCAGCGTGTAAAGTAGCTCAAATGACATGGTGTGTGTAAAAACAAGGTTAAATCTTTACAGTCATTAGCTGCTATTTTTGTTATGCAATTCCAGGTTCAGGAAAGGCTTCTTTTTATCAGAAAAAAATTTTCAACATCCCAAAATGAAAAAAATGTAACAACTTTTGCTGCTATATAGGAGATCTTCTAATTATAACTTCTTATATTCTTTAATAGCATGTTTAAACCATTTAATACTTCTTTAAATAATATGAAAGGTAGAGAAAAACAAAACAAGCTTTAAAAATACAGTGTTGTCAATTTCTAGGAAAGCTTTAATAGAATTGATCATTACAGATGCAGAGAATATGCTTAAGAATTTTTTTAATATGCTACTTGATATGCAAAAATGACACTATTTGAAAGTGCAATGTTGTCAGGCATCATTTAGTTTGGGGGCACTATAAATGGATTAAAAAAAAAAGGAAATTGGCCAAGTCTCCTTGAATACAAAATACTTTAACTTGCAGTTTAAAATATTTCTGCCATAATCTTGTTAAGACTTCAGTAGGATAGTTTTACACTTTTGAAATTAAACAAATAAAGTTAAAGAAATGCTTTCAGTTTTTTCCAACTTATTTATTTTGCTTGCAAAAAGCTTTAAGCCAATTATTTCCAAACAATGAATTAAGAAGAAATAGCTCAAAAAAAGAGATTAAAAAAAAAGATTTTCCTACTTTATCAGGCAATAAAATCTATTACCCCTGAAATAATTTCACTTAATTCTCACTTGCTCTCATATCCCATACTCCATTTTGCTGAGTGAAATTTAATAAATCTTTCAGTCCAGGATTAAATTTTACTGTTTTATGAACTGTTAAATTGCATTGTATGCTTATTAAGGCTGGTGTTCTCTCACTTCGAAACACATTCCCATCTCTACCCTGGGGCACAATTAAACAAACAGCAGAGATTTTGTTTTCACCATTGGAGTGACTTCCAACAGGGAGCAATACATGAACAACAGCAAGTCATTTAACTATAAACAATGTGCACCTAATAATCTGTGTATGCCTTGAACTACATAAACCATATTTTAAAGAGGCTAGTACATCAAATGAATAATAATACCCATCTCACAGGCTCTGACTTAGTTAAAACACGATAGTTACCAAAATGCATTAAAATATATTAAAATACTTTACATCATGTATACATGGTTTCATGTACCTATTGTGGTTTAATTACTTTTTCAAACTCACGCAATGTTTGGCTTTTAATGTCAGGAATGAGGCTAACATTTATAATTCAGATGCCAATTATAAATAGAAAATTCTACTAAAGATATAGAATTGAGTGAGTAAAAGACAAAACTTTTAAAGGAAATGCATTGGAAAAGAAAATGCATGAAAATATTATTTTCCATCTGCAGACCACTTGAGTAGACTTTCCAGTCTGTACCCTGGAGAATCACAATTCCATTATAGCAAGGTCTCCACAGTTGATGCCTGGACTTACAAGAAAGGGTCCTTAGGAAGTCAGATTGTGAGACAGATGTGAAGACAGGCTTCATTGTTTAAATCTTGGGCTATGTATCTTAGGCAAGTTGCTCATGTCTTGTGAACCTCAGGTGTGCTGACCCATGAAATAAAACTAGCAGTTGTGTTTTCCTCTACTGGATGAGGGGAAATAAGTGAAATTTAGTCCCCGTTTGAAAATTTAAATGAAATAATGCATGTAGTATGTTTCACTGGACCACTCACTCAAGAAAGTTAGCTATAATTATTGTCATTATGTGTAATAGAAGAATTGTCTGATTTTTATTTAATGTTTACATTTCAATAAAAATCTACATTTCCATGACTGTATATACTTACTATATTGTATGTTCTAGGAAGAACTTTTTTATTTCTCCCATAACACATTAAATATTATATATTTACTGATTTAACCAGGAAACAGTGGCCTAAGCTTCAGTTCCCCTGTTTAAAAATATATTTCTTTTGACAGATAATGTAACATATATGTTGATTTAATGTCCACAAAATCATGAAAACCCAACATATCAATAACTGAACATATGTTTTCTATTTTCCTTTCCTGTCAACCCTCTATGTCTTATCAGCATTTAAGGCAATTTTTTTGGAAACTTGAACCTCAGCCACTGGAGTTCTTAGCTGCCAGGAGCCTCTTGGTCTCACAAGCTGATGGAGTCACCGTGGGGAAGACAGCAGTCTGAGCACAGCTCCTGCATCATGGGAAAACTCACTAAGTTTTCGCAGGGAGTCTCGCCTCTCCACTCTTCAGAAGACCTCCCATTCCTGCGACAGAATGGGAGCCACCTGCGACCTCACCCACAGGACCAAACTGAGGCCTCTTCCCTGCCCTGCTGTCCTCTGCCTGTCTGGTATGTATGTGAGGAGAAAGAGGCAGAAGAGAGGACTGCCAGAGGACAAGGGGGATCCTACTTGCCCAACACCCGATGGATCCATACCTGTGGATGCCCACCATGCCCATTTCCTCCCTTGGGGACTTTGGGAAATAGTAGGACCTGCGTGGGTTTTGTTGGCCCAGTGACAACTTCCTCCAGTCATCATCATTGAAAGGTCATAACTCATGTTGAAAAACCCTACATTCCCATCCAAACAGAAACCTGGATCTTAAGAAACTCAGGTCAAAGGCAGCATTTTTCTGGGTAAACCGCTTTGCAGCTGAGCTCACGTGCAATGGTTGAGATCTGACGTTTTCTAGTAAAATTGGAAGCAATAGCTCTGAATCCTGATGCTGATGGAGTCACTGTGGGGAAGACAGCAGCAAAAGCACAGCTCCTGCCTCGCGGGAAAACTCACTGACTTCGGTAAGTCTCAGTGAGAGGGTAGCAGTAGAAGCACAGCTTCTGCCGCCAGAAAATAACCCCGTAGGCCTGACGCGGTCACAGCAAGGAAAGGGCAGTCTGAGCCTCGCTCCTGCCGATGGTGCAAAACTGGCATCTCCTCTTTCTACTGACTGATCTTTATCCTAAAAGTAAAGCACAATATTCTTGACAAGGCCCCAGGGTGTTCTAGGCCAAACCGAAACCCCTTGCAGTCTTTAGATTATTCAAGAGAGGGTACTTTTTGCACTTTCCCTTTAAATCTCCTGCGGATCTGTGGAGAGATTGTCCAGGCTTTTGAATGGTCAAATGAATGGTTAAATATAAAAATAATAAATTATTAGTAAGGGCATTGTCCTGCATACACAGGATCTATAAATCAAGTCCTCCATGATGCTTATGCACCCAGTCACTAAGACTAAGTGTGCACAAATTCTTTTACTTTTAAATAAGTTACACTTCTCTTTAGGTTGATTAATATGCCAGACAGATGGATTCCTGCCAGTTTGTTAATAACTTAGCTTAAACTATAACTTTGTATGTAACTAAATCACCTAAGCCTTTTAATTACTTTGTTATTTCCTTTATTTTCTGTAAGGCCTGCTTAAAAAAACACCACGTGATGAATCTACCCTTTATTGCCTGGAAATAAGATATAAGAAATCACAAAAAACCTTACTGATCAAACCTATCCCCAGTTTGGTTGAGGGATTTGACATAAATTGTAGACATTACATCTACAAAATTATTTTTCACTGATCAGTGCACCGTATTCTCTAAAATCATCTACTGTAAAAGATTTTTCCTTTTAATCTATAACTTGTTGCGTATAAATAATGACACTGAAAGCTGCCGGCAAGAGAGAGATGTCCGGCAGGTGATTGAAAAGAATCTTCAGGGCTCTCTTGTTATTCATTCATCCACACTGTCCTTCCTTCAGGGACTCCTGGTTCAGCTGGAGCTAGACGACTCTGGCACTTAGCAAATAATTATTTACAAGATGTTGGAAGATCTAAATTCAATATTCATATATATGTTATATTACATTATGTTATGTTATATGTAAATATATATTATATATTGTATTAATTTTATATATTATATATTAATACTATATATCAAAGACATCTTTGCCTTTGAGAACTTTGATTTCATTTAAGAATTATAAGAATTAATTATTAGTAAGTACAATAGCAAAAAATTCATGTCACTTGGTTGACTTAACTTCATGAAAATCAGATAAACTCATGAACAGTGACTGTCAGACAAGTCAACTCTGTATTTTAAATTAATACTGTGACTATAATTACTTGCCTAACAAACTCTAGTACTCTGGAATTTTCAATGAACTCAGAATTGAAAAGAAAGGCAACTCTTAAAATTCAAACGTTGGCCAACTAAAGAAATTGTTTTCAAAGATGGCTGAGTATTTATTTTCATACGAAGCCTTCCTGAACCTGCCCTTTGTTAAAAGTCTGTAACAACCTTCCAAATGAGGATTAGAGTAGCCTCTGAGATTCATGATTGGCTTCAAGCCTTTGCTTAGGGGAAAACATATCTTTTAAGCAGTACTGAATAAAATGTTTAAATTTTATAAATGTGGCCATTTATAAATGTACATTAGTGTGGGAAGAGGACATTCCGAAGAAAAATGATCATCCATGTTTCTTTTAGAACAGGAAGCCACACAGCAATCTTAGTTCTCCCATGATTCTTATTGCTCTTTTTTGTTCTTGCCTGTGTTTAGTCTTCACTCTAATTTGTTTTCTAAATATCCCAGTGCCTCCCTCCATTTAATTAATTTCCTAACTACTCCCCTAGGGAAACTTACCTCTTCTGCTAGCCTTGTCTAAGTGGTGCAGCAGGGGTACTAACAAGGAATGGCATCACAGCGGCCTCAGATGTTATTAAGGAACACAAAACCTGGAGGGAAGGAGCTTTACATCTCCTGTAAAAGTCCTCTAGTATAAAACCTTTCAAATGAAGTGCCTACAGGTCCTTCCTCTCTTAACAGAAAGTATTCGATATAAACATTTTCCCCCAAGTGGTAAAATCTTTGTGTTCAACAACTAATTGAAAAAACACAATTTCCACTATAATAATGTTTCATAAATTGCTTTCCTAGGTTGAAATGCACTATATAAATCAGTTTTGCCAATAAGCTGGATATACTTACAGGTACCAAAAATATTTTACAATATTTAGCTATTATTTTGTCATATTTTAATGTTAGTCTAGTGTAACCTCTGCAACAATTCTGCTCCAAATGACTGAAAACCTACCATGCTCACTTGATAGATAACATTTTCAAATTTGGTTTGTATTAGTGTGCAGTGTGATTTCAGATATATCTGTCAAGTGAGGGCAGATAACATACTAGTTTATCTGGAAAATAGAATTTCTTCTCCTCGTGTCTCTGTGTAGAAAACCTTTCTGAATATTCTCTAGCATCTACACTAGTTAGAAGAGATTTTGGATTCACACAGTGTTAGGAGCAATTTCAGACATGTCAACCCTGTTGTGAGGCACAGCGAGTTTAAATGACAGGTTGTCCCTTGTTTCTGGTACCAATTTGCTAGAATCCATTCTCCATATGTTTAAGCCTGAGTGAATCTTAAAACTCTTCAGAAGTGCCGCATTGCTGACAGGCTCAAGTCCATATACTTCCATGTGATATAGGAGGCACTTCACAGTCTCACCTCTCCTCATCTGGTCCTTTTCATGTTGCACTGCCCCATCCCCTTGATTTCTATGATCCAGCCATACTGAATAACGTTTCACTTCCTCACAGGACCCACATTTTCTGACCTCTGAGCCTCTGCATATGCTATTCCTGCTACATGGATCACTCATCCTTTCTTCCTACAGCCTGATTCCTACATACCACAGGCCTCACCTCCATGACTACTCGGGATGTAAAGTAGGAGCCTGTGCTATGTGTTCACCTGGCACCCTGTCCTTTCTTTCCACAGCACTCATCACACTATATAGATTAATTGCATATTTGTCTGTTTCCTTTGTAAGGCCTTAAGTGCTATAAGGATAAGGTCCATAGCTTCTTTGGTTACCTTTATATCATGGCCAGGTATCACAGATCTGATGTATGTAAGGGCTCACTAAATGTTCCAATAGCAAATTGAAAGACCCCAAGTGAAGGAGCTAAGTGGGCCAGAGGGTTTGAAGTGAACCCAGACCATGTAACATAATCCATTGCGCTATCTTCTATACCACGGTATCTTCAGTTTCTTAAGCAAATTTGAGATGGGATAAACAATTATATACAAAACATAACTTGGGCAGCTAATCAATTAGCTTTGTATTTATATGACAAAAAGAAAGAAATAGAGGGACCAGAACTCACTTTTCAACAAAAATTTACTTTGATATAAATTAAAGTATGCTTTTGGGATGAGATTATCATTAAACATTTGTATAGGCTAATTAGAGTACAGAGTACTTTTACCTAAATCCTAAATTCCAAAAGTAATCCTAAAAATATACAATGGATCACTTTACCAACATAAATTTTGTATCATGAAGATCATATGCTTATTGAAATATTCTATATTGAACTGTTAATTGGGTAGTTTCTTCTATTATTACCCCTCATTCCATAACTCAGCTCACATAATTTTTAGTAATATTTGATAACCTCAATTTATGAAAGCAAACATACTAATTGAAAGTTAAAAAGATACATGCAGAACATTTTTAAAAATTAATAAAATTTTAATTAAAAATTACTGCATCCAATAACATAGGGCTATTTTTCAATTGATTTTCCTTGTACTAATATTTTAATGTATTCTACATTATCAATATTCTAGATCACTTCACACAGCAGAAACTCCCAGCAATACTCAATATGTAAGGAAACTATCAACTATCATGCAGTAGAAATACAAGCCACAAATTTTCAATAGAGTTCTGGTCCCTCTATTTCTTTCTTTTTGTCATATAAATACAAAGCTAATTGATTAGTAATTATTAATGGTCACAGTCTTCTAAAAGCAAATAAATAGAAAGAAAATAAGTATTATAAAGTATTATATCTGAAACAAAATTATCTTTCATGGATGGATTCATAAGTATATACCAAGTTCAGTATATACCATTCATAGTATATACCATAGTATATACCACAGTATATACCATTCATAAGTATATACCAAGTTCATAAGTATATACCACAGACTTTGGACCATCAGTAGCATCATGTAAGGAACATATCAGATTGCATTGTGAATTTAAGTTCTTGATCTTAGGTAAGAAGAACAGAATGGCTTCTCCCCTTAAAATAGAATGTCGTATTTCTTTGGAAATCTTATAATGTTTATAGAAATATCCGAACAAAGGGTTTTGGAAGTGAGATGATGATCGCCTTATATTTTCTATATTGACTTAAAATGTTTTACAATGTTGCGGATATACAATGAAAACTTCACCTGCTAGTATAAGTTCTGTATCAATCTATGCCATATATTTAACAATCTTTTCCCTTTAGAGACTAAGGGAAATACTCCAATGTTCATGATTCTATTTAAAAACAACTTATCTTTGTACAGAACTTAGGATTTACAGAGTACTTTTACATATACAATATCATTCCTCATTTTTATTACCATTTCCTGTATAGTATTACTATTGGTAATTCCAAAGTTAATATGTATGTATCTGGGACAAACCAATGACTTACTAGGTGATAGTCTAATTGTATCATTTCTGGTATCATTCAAAAACTGATTCTCACTGTTGGGAAAAAGAGATAATAGATGTAAAACTGAAGAGAATAAATAAAATTTCTGTAGCTCTAAATTTGAACTATCAAAATAAACTCATGATGTGTTTTATTATAATTAAGAAGAAAATAAATACTTCCCAGGTCTACTGAAAGGGCCTAAAAACAAAAGGCCCTAAAAACACTCAATAGCAAGGAGTGTCCCCAGTGTTCATATCATAATCTTAATATACCACTTCCCAGTAAAAGGAAATAGGCTCCTTGGCTATATTTCTGATTCAAGGACTGATGCAAAATAGTATACAAGACAATCTGGAAAAGCTTGTCAGTACTTAATAAAGGATACTATTGCTGAGAAATAGGTCTGAGTCAAAACCGTTTAAGAGGTTCTCTGGAAGAGATTCAGAATGGACAAAATAAAATAACTTTCAAATCAAGAATAATAGCTAAAATGGATTTAAACATAATAAATACATTTTATTATACTTTGTAATAATACAAGAAATAAACTAATTGACCAGAGAGAGTTGACAGATGATAATGAGTCAATTTATTATTTTGGAAACTGGAATACGAAGGGAAATAAGCATTTATCTTTCCTTTCTTACGTGAAATTGTACAACTGGGAAACAAGACAGTAAATAAGGAAGAATTTTCTTTCAGAAGAGTCCCAGCTAACAAATGAGAAAAAATGAGAAAAGAAATAGAATCTCTCCATTTGGCCCCTTTGAACTAATGGGTCTGAGCATTGATCATCATTGGTTCTTAATATCAGTAGAAGCAACCAAACAGTAAGTGCCTTTTGATTGAAGAACACAATACCATCTAAAAAGCAGTTTTGCCCAAAAAACAAGTAAAACATATATAAGATTAAATCTACAAACTATCACCAATTTAAAGAAAATACAGAGGTCGGGGAACATATTGAAGAGAACCATCAGGGTTTGCTATGAATAATCTGTCTGCTTTTAAACCTATTTAAAATTTATACTAAAAAATAAAAAAAATAAAAGAACAAAAGAAGCTTATGACTTTAGAGATTTACAGTTAGTATTGGTAGAAGGGAATCTCAGTGTTTTGCTTCCAAATCCAATACCTTTTTCCCTTTACCACAATAGCCCATCATGTTCAGAGAACTTGACATTAAAAAACAGTATCCTTTCAGAGGAAGAGTCTCGCATCAGTTGCCCTGTTTAGTTTGGAAAAGACATGAAAAGTAAGTGAAAAAGCAGTGAAGGAATAGCCAGCAGGCCTGTGTGAAGGAAAATATGGGGAGTCTACCATTCTTCTACCGATCCTATGTCCAGCAACAACTAATCCACAGGCCTTGATCCAATTTATAGGAACCTGCAATTCTTCTCTCCCTCTGACCATTCGGCTGCTAAGCATCCAAAAACAAGAAGCTTTGAACTACAGGAAAATAATTGCATCATTCTTTGTGAATGCTTTTTCTTGCCATAGCATCAAGACATTGATGAATCTTGTAACTCTAGCTGGTGTTATAGATATGTGCCATAGCCCTGCGACTCCGGGTACCATTAATCAGCACCCATGGAAGAAATACTGGTCATGCCATCGAGAGGAGAGAGGATTCTGCTACAAGGTTTGATATTTTTATTTCTATCCAATTTCCAATAGATGTGACTGGGCAGTTTTTAGACACATTTATCTGAGTTTCTGTGAGTAGGGTAAAAAAGAAAGCATCATGTACACATCACAAAATCTGGCTCTCAGGAGAAGAAAAGTAGTATTTTTTGTGATTACTGAATATGGGCTTGGATTTCAGGAAACTTATGTTCAAATCCCAGTCATGCCACTTACCTACTGTGTGAAACTAGCCAACTTAGTCTCTCCAAGCCTAAGTATATACAACTGCAAAATGGCAAAAATCATATCTCAACCAGGAAATTATGAGTTGAATAAGGCCATTTTGGAGAAAATATTTATCATAAAAGCTGGCATAGGTAAGTACCCAATAAATAATTGTTGTCTTGTCTTATTATTGCTGTTGCTCTAGAAAGAAACACCGAAGTAAACACACATTTGAACAGTTGCTTTTATTAGTCTTCCTTTTTCACCATGAAAGGAAAACCACTTTTCTTTGCATAGATCATGCAGATATAAGATGCCTAAATATATGAAACAAGTCCAGTTTTTAAGTCTCACTGATAGACAACTATGAATAAATATTATCATCATTCTTAGTTGAAGGGAAGCCACATGTTAGGGACTTCATCAGGCAGATTTTAGGTCAGGCTTTGGATCTAACTTCTCAGAGACTCTGGTTTGAAATCCGTTTAGCAGAAATAATACTTCTTTTGTGATGTGTACATTTATAAACTTAGCCTTTCCAGCCACTTTGTAAACATTGGTCCTTTTCTTTTGTCCTCATTTAGCTTCTTTAAAATACAGAAAAGCAAAACGACCAGATTTAAATTAGGTCAATCATTGCTTTTAAGCACTTGTTGCAATGTAACAATTATTTTTAGATTAAATTTGGGAGTTTTTCTAAGCCATTCTCTTCTTCTCAGATCAATAAAAAATATTTTAAAATTTTAATACTTGCATATATATTTTGTCATAGACAAAGCATTCTAATGAATTCATATTCATAATTCATAACTAGACATGCATACATTTAAGCCATAGCCTATCAAAATGCAGGAGATAATTATCCTGGAAAATAGTGTCAGGTTCTTTTTTTTAAGCAACTACTGGGTATCATACTGTGATAAGTCCTGGGGGTACATACCTCAATAATCCTGTCCTAGCTGAACTCAGAGTCTGGTGAAATGGGAGAAATTTCTATAAATATTTATAATGTAAATAATAGATTAAAACTATTTAGATTAAAGCATCTGAAATTATAGAAACCAACCATATTTGATTTATAAAAATGGAAACTTCATATTATTTAATGAATATATTTAATGTCCTTCTTAAAGTCTTTACTTGTACCAGAGTTCCCTGACATTAATTTGTCCTTTAATTAAATAAGGATGACTAGCTCCCAGAATACAAATTTTATCATCACTAAATAATTTTCATTCAATTATCTGCTTTGTGTTAAATTGATCAAAGAAATGGTAGAACAAAATTATGACTGTATTCTATGACATTCACCAATAGATAATACATTTTGGTTTATTTTATTTCTAACAACTCTTAGAATAAGAAATAGCTGACTCTAAAGTATTAATTTATTTTGCCTATATGAATATGTTCATTTATAAGCTTTCCATTTCTATATCTTGCTATAACTTACATTAATTCAAGCAGGATTTGTTCCTGGGTTTATATGGTAGGCATTATGGTAACATCATGTTGTTTCTTTTTGCCTAAAATAAGAACATTTTCAGGAGAAATTCTAGCAATTGCAATGCCAGATCCCTTTGGCTGGTATCTTCTTCTGACTTGGCAGTATCTGAAATTCTCCTGCAGAGACTCTGGCTGTGGCCTTGACAGCACACGGCCTGCCAGCCACAGAACAAAGTAAGATATAATTGTTGTTTAATAATATCCAAAGATAAACTCTGTATTTCAGTTTTCTCTCTTAAATGCACTAGAGATGGTGGTTCAGGGGGTTAAGCGTCTACTTTCAACTGAATTTAATTAGTAACCAGATATAATTTAAAAAACCCAAATACTAGTGAATGATGTGTCTACCAATATTAATGTCTGCATTGTTATTACAAAACAGTATTATTAATTTTTGAATTATATTATTATTGGTTCAAAAAATTAAGATATCTATATGTATATTAATTCACAGAAGCACAGACATTCCAAAAGATCTAAGAAGCCAAATGTTAATGACTTAGAAGAAAGTGTCTATTTTTCAAGAAAGAATGAAAGCCATCTAATTGGATAAAGCATATGATTCACCAAGAAGGAAGAGTGAATTTTATATAGACTCCATATAGCTAAATAGAGAGTACAGTGTCTTTCTGGAATATACATCAGGAACATAATGGAAAAAAAATGCAAGACTATCCATCACACCTGCTGACAACTACTTATGCCCCCTGGTTCATGCAGATTTGAATGATGCCATCAAGATAAACATACAAACAGTTTCTAGAAGCTATGATGTCCTAGGCAGGAAACTAAAGGGCTCCCAGGACCCAGGTGCTCTTTTAAACTCTTTCTGTGATATAACATGTAATTTAGGAAAGAACAAATGCTGAGCTTCTAGTTAAATAAGTGGCAGCAAATTTATGATCTAAGAAACCACAATAGGTGGGCATTGGAATGGCTCACAATAGGAATGCAAAACATTCTCATATGGAAGAGTATTAATTCTCTGCTGATCTTCTGATTTAATTCAGAGTATTTTAAAGTAAAATTTATGGAGAGAAAAAATACATTAAAATATTAACAAAGCTTATAAAAATTATATTAGATATGACAGAAAGAAAAACATAAAGAAATTTCCCAAGGTCTTCAGAGGAGAATATCGCTGGTTATAAAAAATACCTTTGTCCTCAGGGCACCTGGGTGGTTCAGGTGGTTAAGTGTCTGTCTTCGGCTCAGGTCATGATCTCCAGATCCTGGGATCAAGCCCCATGTAGAACTCCCTGCTCACTGGGGATCACTTCATCCTTGCCCTCTGCCTCTCCCCCTGCCTGTACTCTCTCTGTCTCTCTCTCTCAAATGAATAAATAAAATCCTAAATATATACATATATATATATATCCTCACATGGCTGTATATGAATGGCCAGAAGATTATAATAAAAAGGATATGTGTGGGGCACCTGGGTGGCTCAGTCATTAAGCATCTGTCTTCAGCTCACGTCACGATCCCAGGGTCCTGGGATCAAGTCCCACATCAGACCCCCTGCTCCGCGGGAAGCCTGCTTCTCCCTCTCCCACTCCCCCTGCTTGTGTTTCCTCTCTAGCTATGTTTTTCTCTGTCAAATCAATAAATAAATCTTTTTTTAAAAAAAAAAGATATGTGTGATATGTGTGTACATGTCCATTCAATGGAGTGCATGTGTATTTGCCAAGGGAAATTAAAAGATTCAATATTAGAATGCAGCAACACAAGTGCATAGTTCAACTGAAGAAATAAGTTCTGTTAGAAGGAAGGATAGCATAATGAAATCTATCTTACCTGCCAAGAGATAGATATTTGAAGGTAGCAGTACGATGACAATAAAAGACAACAGGATTGTAAGTGGAGCCATTGTGAGGATAATAAAGACTATGCAGGTACATGATTGAAATGGATGATTATTCCATGTTCACATACAAAAACGCTAGAATGATGAGTTATACAAATGATAGGAAGGAAGGAAGAAAAAGAGCACTCAACTCTCCTTGGACTGTTATTCAACTAAAGAAGTTATTTCTTTGTTTGCCTGGCTGGCTGGCAATTTAATGCCTCAGATGCTAGAGGAAGCCATACAATGACTGAATCAATAAGAAACTGGTGGCTAAGTTAGAGCGATGGGACTCCATATGACTTGCCACCCAAAGATTCAGGGTAATCTTGAGGAAAGATAATTAGGAGATAAGAATTATGGGATTAAATTATAATTTAGTCCATGCATTAAGAAATCTGATTTCAAAACCTTCAGAAAACAGAAAGATCTAAGATTCTGATGATAAAATAACTCAATCAGAAAGAAATAAAAAGAAGTCCTCTGAAAATCTAAATTAAAATGTTACACTTTGGTAAGTGATCCTGATGTAGAGGGATAGTGGGGAAACATCTAAAAACGTAGCGGCATGGGAAGCACCCTGAACAACTAAAGTTTTTTGTTTGTTTGCTTTTTCCTAGATTATTTATTTATCTGATAGAGAGAGAGAGAGAAAGCACAAGTGGGGGGAAAGGGCAGAAGGAAAAGCAGAGTCTTCGCTGAGCAGGGAGCCTGATGCAGGACTTGATCCCAGGACCCCAGGATCATGACCAGAGCAGAAGGCAGACTGGTTATATCTCGGCCACCCAGGCGCCTAACTGGCCCACCCAGGCGCCCAACACCTAAGCTTTTAAAAAGAAATTTATAAGAGACAGAAAAGAGAGGACAGGGCTAAGAAATTTTTCTTTCCTTATTTTTAGTTTTTTTAAGTGACATCAAACTTTGAGACTCATTAAGAAAAAAAAAACCACTAAATTTTACAATATAATGTCATAATCTGTCTACAAGTAAAATATTTATCTATCCACTTGAGTAGGAATACCAATCAGCCTTTATCAGCGCATAACTTAGCCAGGTACTTTTAAAGCACTGATCCTACTGGAAATCCACACTTGAATAGCAGACCCAGCAAGGTCAGCAGTTTGTTATGCTGGTGCTCTCAAATGGAGAAGACAGAGGGATAAAACAGCTATTCACTCTAAGGTACTCCCTAAGTTTATATATTTAAAATTTAGATCTCCAAACTCTAGTCTTGTTTATAATACTCTTTGCTACCAGAAGATATTCTATCATCAAATAATATATGCTGATATTACACCCCCAGCTTTTAATCAAAAGTTGAAAAAAATGAAATAACTCTGAAGAATGTTATATGCAGTCCTTTAAGATCATGTTGTTTAATATTCCTTATATAAGAATTAACTTAATAAATTTCTCTTAAAATATGAAAAACTTTGCAAATGAACTAGTAAAATATTTTTTTTCCTTTAGCTATGGGAATTGCATAAATCATTTTGCTTGCTTTTTCATCTTACCTACAAGGGGACTCAAAATTAACTTAGTTCCAGATAAAGCAACTATAATGTGTAATATTTCCTTACATAGCTCTTACATTTTAATTATTTTTTTGAGTAAAGACAAAAAAAATAGAAATGATAGAACCATATAGGATAGTTGGTAGATTATGTTGAAGGTTGGTGTTGATGAGGTTCAGGACACACCACCCTAAAATATGGCATCTTGTCATCCTGCATAGTTTAAGCAGAAGGAGTTTGGAAAAAATGGCAAAAGCAAGGAGGTCACTTTGACTTCCTCCCCTCAACTGGCATCTTTCTTCTCTGAAACATCTCACGAAACCCTCCTGTGAGAGGAGCCCTCCTTACACCTGAAGGAAAGGAGCATCCTTACCCCAGGAGCCAAAGGAATGTCAAGAAAACCCTCACAAACAGGCTTACTAAATTTCTCCCAGTTTATTACAATTACCTCATACTTCTTAACTTACTGTATTCCTCCACAATTGTCCACACTTCATCAAACTTAATATAAATATAATCAGGTCTGCTTCTTCTGGTCTTTATTTCTTTATAAAACTGCTGTACCACATAAAGTTTATATTAAATATATTTGTATGTTCTTCCTCATTTGTCTTAATCAGTTTGATTTTTAGACCCAACCAAGGACCCTAAGACAGTTGAATAAAACTTTTTCCTCCCTCTCAGTGTGTGTGTTAGGGACCAGAAGGAAAATAAGAAACCTCAGAACTCCAATTTTAATTCCTTTTTCTGTGGCAAAGAGAACACAATTTAGATGGGAAAAGATGAAAAGATATGGAAAGAGGCTTCTGAAGGCCAAAATAGCCTTAGAAAGACAGCTTCTAAATTTCTATACTCAAGTAATTACATTCTGGTGTGCTGAGAAAATTTTCAAATAAAATGATGAGGCCCTCTTCGATGCTAAAAACTGTAAAAAGGCCTAAATTTTCTATTTCCAGCTATAGGAGAAGGCATTTTTCCAATAATCATCCCTAGTAAAATTTTATGATGGCCTATTAAACTGATTAGAACTCTAAGGAGAGCAGTGATCACTAGGGAATATTAAGAATGGCAGGGTATAATGGAATGTTCACCTTGGAGTCAGGTAAATCTGGTTTTAATCCTGGCTCTGCTATTTATCAGCTATTGACCATGGGCAAATTATTTGGTCTAGCTGAACAAAATTAGGATACAGTGAGCACTCAGTTATGCCGTACAAATGTAATTTGTTTTTTGGGATACAGTTATGGGCATTCTATACTTGCTGCTTTTAAAAGTTTTCAGATGAAGGGATCAGTTTTGGCGTACAAATTATTTTAAAACGAAACATCTGAACTACAGAAGATACAGAAAGAAATCTGAATCCACCTCATTTGACTAAAGCAGAGTCCACTAAAAACCCAGCTGCCATTAATTGCCCTCCAGGGAAGTTTCTTAGGAATTTAGCTGCCATGGAGAAAGCCGGCCCATTCTATTAGCTTCAGAAAGTCCAATAGAGTCTTTTGATAGTTTCCCACTGAAGCCCGAACCTTCTCCTCCCTTCTTTGTAAGGATATTATATAACCTTTACTCCCTTCTTTGTAAGGATGTTATATAACTATGCATCGAGTTCCTCATCACTGAGTACTAGGACAGGCTCATACACATGTCGGAGTCCTTTCTCCTGTTAAGGTATCTATTGTCAGTTAACTTGCAGGACTCAACCACCTGAACTTAGAAGATGGCAGAGGAAAAGTTTCCCTTCCAATAGATGAATCCTGTGGGCAAGGTATATCTGGATTTCAAAAGGGTACTATGTGAAAAGCTAGTAATATCCTTGTAAAGAGAAAGAGGTATCTGGGAGAGATGGTCTATTTTAATAGATTCTTTACTATTTGAATATACAGTAGCTGTTGACAGCTTCATATTATAATCACTGGGTGGATTTTTAAAAAATGCCAATACCTAGGTCATTCCTCAGTCCAATTTATGTTGTCAAGGTTGAGAACCACTGTTCCAAGGGGAAATCACCAGGTGGATATGGGCATGCTTATGGCTCTCCCTGACCTTGTCCTCTCCAGTGTAACAGTTGGTTTATTTTATTTATTTTTTCTTTTTTTCATCTGGGATGAGAACCCTAAAAGCCAATTAAATTTGCAAATGACAGGCTGAGACATGGAGTCAACTCTAGCATTGTAAAAGAGAAGCAGAAGCAAAGGTCAAGCTCTGAATATAGCTTAAAAAATAAAAGGAAAATAACCACTGCGCAAGTATAGAGCACGGTGGTATGACTTAAGAACAGCAGTCCCCCTCACCCTTCCTTTCCTTTTCTGTTTTCCCTGTTCTTATTAGGTATCGATAATGAACAGGCATGTTTATCACGTACCATGCATGGCCTAAGTGCTTTCTAGGTATCCCTTCACTTAATCCTCATCACATTACGAGCAGCCAATGTATGTTCTTTTCCAAATTAGCCATTGCTTGGACGATTGCTGCCTTGAATTCCATTTCTGTCATATTGTTTATGTTCATTTCCAGTAATTCTGTGACCAGGGTTGCAGTCTCAGGGTTCTTCTTCTGTTAGATGTTCCTCCTCCAAGTCATTGTGGCGAGGAGTGGTTGAGGGGGTGTGTAGCTAAATTTATCAGCCACTATCCAGGTGGATTGGTTGCTGGAAGGTTTTGGAGCAACCAGAATTCACCACCAAAAAGGAAGGAGAAAGAAAAAAGAAAACGGAAGAAAGGAAGCAAGAAAAGAAACCCCTGCCAGAGTGGGGCCCAGTGGTAGGATTTATATGGTACAAAACTAATACAGGGTAAAGAAAAGGGCTATCGAATGTGGTGCATAAGGGGTAATGTAGAGGACAGTAGGAGAAGGAAAGTAAATGGGAAGTAGGGTAATCCAGGGAGAGAAAGGAAACAACAGAGACTTTGGACACAGAAACAAACTGAGG
>PITA01000568.1:0-31741 GCA_004023965.1 Spilogale gracilis
CATAGTACTCCATTGTATATATGTACCACATCTTCTTTATCCATTCATCTGTTGATGGGCACCTTGGCTCTTTCCACAGTTTGGCGATTGTGGCCATTGCTGCGATGAACATTGGGGTGCATATGGCCCTTCTTTTCACTACTTCCGTATCTTTGGGGTAAATGCCCAGTAGTGCAATTGCAGGGTCATAGGGTAGCCCAGATAGAGATTTTTTAAAAAAATGAATTCACTCAGTATTTGCGAAGCCCTTATTCAGCAGCATAGGGCCCTTCTTTTTGGTTTAAAAAATTTCTCCCAGCTTCCTTGAGATATAATTGATGCACATTGTATAAGTTTGAGGTGTACAGTACATTAATTTGATGTATTTATATGTTGCAGAACAGTTACCGCTGTAGCATTAGAGACTGCCTCCATCCTGTCACAAAGTTACCATTTTTTTGTGTGTGTGGGGAGGTTAAGATTTACTCTCTTAGTAACTTTTGAGTATATGATACAGCATTATTAGCCATAATCACCATGCTGTGCATTTTGTCTCTAAACTTGTTAATCTAATAACTAGAAATCTGTCCCCTTGAACCAGTATCTTCTGGTGACTACCACTATACTCTATTTCTCAGAGCTGTTTTAAGGCACATGCAAGCATTAAGATCATTAATACAGTCTCACATCTTGTTTCCAAATCTAGCAGTTGATAAGGTCACAAAAAAACCAGTCACCTGATATTAAAGCTTTAAAACTGTCCAACTATATCCATTATTTTCACAGTTTGATATGTATAATAACAACACTAATAGCACCTTACATTTAGATATTGATTTATAGCTCATAAAGTGTTTTTAGGTGTTCTCCAAAATCTGGGCTGACTTAACGTTAAGATTATTTGGTATTTTTATGTTACTTGTCAGAAGACAATCATAGTGACCTTTCATTTTATGGAGAAAGAATCTGTCACTAGTGAAATTTGTAAAGCAAATTATGCATTGATTTTTTAAAGTATACACTTGCAAAAGGGAAAATTAAAAAAGGGAGACCCTTGTAGCTTTGACAACTGAGAAATTATTTCTTGACTGAGATTTTGCTCTATCTGAGATGAGAGTTATGTTAAAAAACAATACCTGAATCAGAAAGCAATTCTAACTTAAATCAATCTGAACCACAAAAAGGTTGATTATTTTCATTTTCAAAATATTTTCTTAGCTGTTTTTGTGCTTTACCTTTCAATATTTTTCTGCGCACGTGGGATATAGAATTTGCAAAATATTCTAAAATATGACTTCCTATTTATTAACAAACCTGACAAATACCTTTTCTTCTTATTATCTTTAAATTGCAAATGTCTGAAGGCCTGTCATAATTGAATGCGTCATCCTGAAATTTAAATGCATTACGGTTTTTGAACGTGATTTGAAAAATGAGTGCAACTCTAGGGGATGTGGGGCAGGTCTGGCAGTAAATGGGTTGTGCAAACAGAATTCGATTTATGTATTCTTTTAAATAGTTATTGATTATATATTTAAAAAAGAACCCTATGCTTCTCTTTCAGAACTTTGCAGAAAACACTATGAATGAACTCCTTGGCTGGTATGGCTATGATAAGGTTGAATTGAAAGATGGTGAAGATATTGAATTCAGGAGCTACCCTACAGATGGAGAGAGCCGGCAGCACATTTCTGTTCTCAAAGGTAATGACATTTAATGTCCCTTTGTTCATGCAAAGAAGGATTAACTATCTCAACCTGCCAGAATTGAGTTGCTTTGGGACTCATTTTGTTGATTATGCCAATGGTTGATTTAAATGTACATCCCCAGTAGTGCTTTCCCATAAGCAGAATTGCATAGAATATAAGAGCACAACATAAAACAAAAATAGACACGGCTTAATCTCCTTCCGGCAATGGGAGAGCTAGCTAGTGAGGACTAGGGACCATAAGGTTATGGTCCTGCCCACAGATTTATAGAAAGGGACAATGTTTGCTAAGTTCTCCTTCTAGTTTCTTGAGTCTTTGATATATTAATTGTTGGGGACTGATGCTTTCTATTAAGTGAAATACTGGATTTGGATTTTTAGACGTTAAGAGAGAATTGTGGTTAGTTTGGTAATCCCCTCTTCCTCCTTTTTTTTGGGTGGGAATTCTAAAGGAAAGCCCTATTTCTGTTTTGTGTTTGAAGTTCCTTCTGCCCCCAGCCTCAGATAGGGTATGAGGAGTGAGAGAGTAGTTCATGACTGGATTCTACATTATTTTATAAGAATTTTCATCAAAGCCCAGCCAAAGAGTGAAAATTAGAGACTTGGCCGAGTTGAATGAGCACCGATTCTGTTCGCGAATAGCAGTGTTAGATATCTCATGAGGGAGGTCTAGAACCAGTGGTGGGTGTTGATATGGATATTGAATTTATGAATCTAAATTTGGGGTGAGAGTCTGTCAAAGAAGATGAGTATGTAAAGAAGCAATCCATTTGGTGAACTGTGAAATATGGGTAAAATTCATTGTTCATCACCATTGGCGATTTGATCAGTACTTGCACTGCGTTCAAAATCTGTTGGCATAAACTACCTGCTCATGCATTTTATTTCCAGTCTCTAAGATAACGTTTTTTCCTTCTTGTATGCCAAGCAACAAAATGTAAATGAGCTGTCCTGCAGGCATGTGCACTTGAACGTATGTGACAAATTTCATGTTAAGCCCGCTATGAAATTGTACACATCATGTTACAGAGATAGTATCATCAATTTCACTGTAAATGAAAAATGCAAGGCATGAGTTTATATTCTATAAACTAATAGCTCGTATAATACTTGGCCTAGGTAATAATCTTTGCCTCTGGGGAAAATGGAGAGAGTGCCAGGATATGCTATTAGAGGGAAAAAGTTGTTTTCCATGGTTGAATTCTCTTTTTGAAATGATTCACATGTAAGGATAGAATTCACAAAGTTCATATCCTTGTAAGTTTTCTTTATTTTCATTTTTGTTAATATTTAATGGATATTAATGGGTTAATTTAAAGAGTTTACCCTGTGAAACAGGTTTTTTTTCTAATAATCTGCTTCTGTCTCGTGGGTTCTTTTGATTTTATTATGACCAAACTTTTAATACAGTGGGCTAGTGATGGGACCGGAGGGGCATTTTAGCTTGTCCTCCTGGTAGCTGGAGGGCGATGCCTGCTATATATCACTTTGTACATGGGAAAGGTTAATTGCCTCTCAAGTTTCTATGGGCTTTCATAGTGCTGAAATTCATCACCGTGATACAATTGAGATATTAGCTATCAGAGTGGAGCAAATTGTAAAGGAGCCCCCTGGAAATTTATGGTAACAAGACTGAAAAGGTCCAGGATGGTCTGTGGAGTTCTGGTAAAGTGTTTAAAGATCTGCAAGGAAAAACTGGTTTTGTTACATGGCCATTTTACTTGAGAAAATGTGGTCATAAGGAAAATAAGTCCTTTTGTAAGATTGAATGTGATTTTTTTTCTTTTACAGAAAATTCTTTGCCAAAACCCAAATTACCTGAGGACAGTGTTATTTCACCATACAATATAAGCACAGGCTATTCAGGGCTTGCCACAGGAAATGGACTCAGTGACTCACCTGCAGGCTCCAAGGATCATGGCAATGTGCCCATTATTGTACCTTTAATCCCTCCACCTTTCATAAAGCCACCAGCAGGTAAGTCACTATTGGGGTTTCCAATGAGATCGATTCATAGAAAGTTATAATTATCTTATAAATAATTATTAAATGCCCAAGGTACCTTTGGAAAGACCCTTTTAGGAACTTCGTAGACAAGAGATGTTAGTACATGTGTTATTTAAAGTAGCATTACTCTGCTAGACAAAACTCAGGCAAAGTCCCCAATCTCCTTTCAACTGAATGAATTTTTCCTACCATTGGCTAAAAAAAAGTAATTTTCCTTCTCTGAAATCATCTGTTAAAAACTTAAAAAAAAAAGGATAAAATAATTTTATATACCGACTGACTGAACCGTGTGACAGTGTTGTGAGGGGCCAGGTCTCCTGAGCGGGCTGCCCTTCTTAGAAACAACCTAGATTATCCACTTCTGCCATGGAGTTCTTTCTAATTCCTGGAAGACTCTCTTTGAGAGCTTTAAAGAAGAATAGATGTCTGGATTTCACTTGCATGCGAATGTAATCAGTTCTTTAATATTTCCAGAAAATCAGATGGCGGTGTATGAAGCTGGAAGGCAGTGGGCTGAGCATTATGTGATAGCGCCAGTTAGGTTACTGCTGTGTTCCGTAGAGAGAAGGAAGTTCAGTGATATTGTATCTGGCTTACTATGAAATGCTGGAGTTATGCTAGAATGCTTAATTGCTACAGTGGTTATTTTTCTGTATATTGAGTTGAACAATGATAAATAGTGAGTTTTGATGGCAGGACTTTGTATAACTTCCTGAAGGGAACATTTGTATTTTTTTGGGCGTGAGGGCGAGATAAGTGTGTGGCTTTGTTTCCCTAAACAGTGAAGGTATTTGTAGATATAAATTCCTGGACTTGTGTTTTAGATGTATTTACGCCATATTCCAAGTGTTACTAACATTTTTTTTCATAGTATGGGTACACTGTCTTGCTTAGCCTACTACATTTTAGTAGTAAAAGTGTCCTTTCTATTGAGGTCCTCAGATAAGGTCGTTAAAATCCATTTACCTGTCAGGATCACTTGAAATTGTGTTTGTCTGCTAGTTGCTAATGTAATTTGTGTATCACATAAAGTTTGCCTTTTTCTTGCCCCTATGTCCTTTGGTTGGTTGTTTTCTGATGCAGAGGGACCCAACTGTATCTCCCAAGGACCAAAGGCATATTTTGCACAGGCCACTGGGAAGGGGCGGGGTGACTAATTTTGTAAACGTAGGGTTCATATTCCAATGTGTGTCCAGTGGCTTGAATGCATGGTGACAATAAATGGGATCATTAGGGCAGTGTGTCTAAGTGGAAAGAACACTGGCCTCAGATGTAGACAGACTGGGCTCAAATCTGGGCTTTGTCACTTATCAGCTCTGTGGACATGGACACATTATATAAGCTCTCTCCTCAGTTTCTCCATCTGTAAAACGAGGGTCACAGTTTCGTCTCACAGGATTGTCGTGGCCATGAGATGAAAAAATTGAATGTAAAGCACCTAGCATAGTGCCTGTGACACTAAAGCCATTCAGTAAACACCATGCCTTTTTTTTTTCTAGTTCTTATTCTGCCCCAAAATTATCATGCACATAATTTGTGCATAAAAAGGTGGGCATCCAAATGCAAATTCCCTTCTAAGATTTATTTGAGCAAAGCAAACAGCGTTAGAAATTAGCATAGCTGAGGCTAACATGAGTTTGGCATGCCAAAAAACCTGCCCTGGAGTTTCCTGCTGAGCCAGCCACGTGGAATTCAAGCACACAGCTCCCATTTAACTCTAATTCCACATCAGATCAGGAAATAAATATGCAGAGGGATACAGGCCAAAAATTGAGGCTTGGAAGTCTTAGACATAGGAACTCGGAGGAATTAGAAGCCAGAGTAACTGAACACCAGTGGTTTTATGCTGTCTTCATACAACCCCAAAGCCCTCATCTGTTGAAAACAAAATGTAGTGAAGGACATGTTTAGTTTTCTGTATCTGCTCCAAGGTTCTATGTGACAAGACCAAGATACGGAAAGGATCTCTGCTTTCAAGGAGTTTTCTCCATTAATCCCTAAACAGAAACGCTTACAGGAGAGATGAATTTTGATTCAGTCACGTTAGCTAGTGCAGGGGTCTGCAGACTTTTCCTTTAAAGGGTCAGATCGTGTTTTAGGCTCTGGGCTGTGCTGTCTCTGTCAGAACTACTGAACTCTGCTGTTGTAGATAATTCATAAACAAATGGATGTGGCTGTGTTCTAATAAAATATCATTTACAAAAAAGGCAGCAAGGAGGGTTTGGCCCCAGGACCATAGGTTGCTGATTTTTGCAATAGGGTAAGATTGGCAAAAGTTTCATGGTAGTATGAGGTTGAATTGAGTTTCTGAGAGTTAGGCTGTGAGCTTTGCCAAGGTGCTCTGTGCAATGTCATAAGGGACAGCAACATGGATAGGAAGACAGTGGGGTTTTCAGAGTATGTGGTGAGTTTTGGCACATAGTAGGTGCTCCAATAATGTTTGTTGAAAGCGGAATGAATGGCTGATACTCAAATTCCTGCTGCACATATGTAACCAGTATGGGCCACTCTGTTGTGCACTGAGAAAATATTAGTATCTTGGCTGGATTAGTCCCAAACTCTCAGAGTTTGACTATAGCTTTATGACATTGATGTGAATAATTATTCATGGATGAGTAAGGCCCACAGATTACCTAAAAACTTTCATCTAATTAATCATTTCAATTCCTCCTTTTGTTAAAACTTTTACCAGGGTTGTTATTCAGGGTAAGTGAGTCAAGGCACATTCCCTGTCAATTTTATAGCTGTCTGTAGGTTAACATGGCATTCCTAAGGGAAACTAATAAATGGTACAATGGCCAGAAGTAAAAGGCCCCTCGATAATTAGCCCCTGAATAATTTAGAACTGACTGTATCATGCAAAAATGTCCACCTTTCAGGGTGGTGGTGGGGGAAGATAGGGATTATATGTATGTTTTGGATTCCTGGAAAGAAAATAACTGTTAGCATTTAAATTATAACTGTTCTGCCATAAACTGGCCATGTGACAATGTCAGCAATAATAATACCTTATGTTTGTATTAAATCCTTTATAGTTCATGAAGCACATTCACATTCATTCTTTGATTTGATTTTATCTTCACAGTGACCCTGGGAAATAGCATGCTAGATATAGTTAAATAAAAAAAACCTGAAGGTCAAATAGGCTAAATCGCTTTCTCAAGGTCAAGTGACTTCTAAGTGCTTGGGCCAAGACTAGTACCAATGTCTTCTGACTCCTGACTCAGTATTCTTTCTAATATAAAGTTGCTTTTTCAGTGTATTTGTACAAAACTTCCTTAGACTGCATAGAATAAGAGTACTTATTAGTCTGCTACTTCACACCCCCCAGTGACAGGTAAATGGTTATTTTTTCAAGTCCACATCTTCTGGGAGACTTGATGAGTTCTCTGACCCTGAGAATCTGGTTCTGTGAACTGGGATGACCTAGCAGGAGTAAAACCCCAGCTTGGTTTTGAAGGGCTCGCCATCGTGAGGCAAGTTGCTGCTCCTCCGAGGTACCAGAGGGTTCCATCTGGTTGGGCACTGGTTACAGAGTGTGTTTCATGTGCTTGGGCGGGCTCAGCCCTGGATCCCATCCATGTCTGGCAGCCAGTGGGCCCAGTGGAATACTTGTGATTGGGAACATGGTGACACCACACTTGCTTGGATTTCTCCTCTCCTTTTGCACAGCTGTATCCAGAAGTGTGGGTGTAGCTTATTTCTGGGCCTGGGGAATTGCTTCTCTGTTCCTTTTCCCCCTTCTCTTCAGAGAAGGGGAGCTCCCTGGGCTTTGGTGATTACTGCAAGCATTGTCCCTGCTTTGTCCACACATGTTTGTGTACAGTTTTGCCTGATTTCCAAGGCTAAGCTGCCCTTCCCCCATCAGGGACAGACTTTGGCCCTCATTGTAGGGTTTGTGACATCACAGTCGTTACTATGGCAATAGACTTGTTATAAACACAGGATAATAGCCCTGATTTTGCTTTTTTTTTTTTTTTCCCCTCCAAGCAGTGAAGGGAATCACCATGATCCTTAAATAAGACTAACAGACTAGGAAGTGGATAGAAGAAGGCTTTGCCATATAAAGCCGCCACTAAAAAAAAAAAAAACTGTTAAAAGAATAAGAAAATAATAGAAAGTACTGACCACTTTTTCTTTTTATGCAAACATTCCTTTATCCTTTTAGTTTGAATGAATTTGAAAGCCTCCTTCTCTGCAAATTTTAAAAAATCACAGCATGAGCCTAGTCCGAAGTGGCAGAATACATATCAGCAAGAGCTTTGAAAGATAAGCTCAGGTTAATTATATTGTAACCTTGCTGAAATTCTTCTCATATTAGAGATTTTAATTTTTTAAGGCTTCCACCCTTCAGGACTTCCTTCAAAGAGGGATGTGCCAGAAAAGGACTACTGAGCATGGTTTTAAAGGCTGCAGTGAGCCCCCATCCAAATACTTAGGCCGACCTCGCTCCGCTGCTGGTTTGACTACTGAAGTCAAGCTGTTCAAAGTGGATTTTAAATACAGGTTTTTTTGTTTTTGTTTTTGTTTTTTACAAAGATGTTATATTGGTCTTCACTGCTTTCCAAATGTAAAGCCCCATTGACCAGACATCTGTCCTCTGCAGTGGTTGGGCAGGCTTGGTGCTCCCTACCCTGCCTATATCTGGTTAAAGCAGCCAGTTGGGGCTTGAACCAGGATTTTTCTCTCTTAGTCTCAGACTTGTTCCATGACATTCGGCTCCCAAAAAGTAAAAAAAAAAAAAAAAAAAAAATCAATGAAACTGTTGGTGTAATTATTTTTTGTTCGTGAGGAAAAGATGAAATGCAGCAACTTTTCCCAGTGAAAGTTGCACTGAGCTCTGTTGCAGAAAACACTGTGTATCTAGGAAATGACATTTTAAATCTAGGCTTTCCCAGAGGCTTACAACTTGCCTATTACAAGTCCGGAATCCCTCTAAGTCCCCAAATACTTTAAAATGAAATTAAACGTACAAAAAGGAAGAAATATATTTCTCTGGATGCATTTATATGGCAGTTTTGAATAAAATGTTTTTTTTCCCCTACCTCAAATGGTAAGTGACCATAATCTTCTTCCTTGTTCCCCATGTGAGAGGTGAAAGATAGGGTCTGTCCCCAGAGCATGCACAGGTTTATGCAGAGGGAAATGAGATGAAGCTCCTAAGAACTTGATTCCCTATGTGCAGGGGAGTCTTGACTTTCTTTGAAAACAATGACCATTTCCTGTCTTCCAGGATGGTTTGCTTTCAGTGAGCTTTCCAAATTTCTGTTCAGTCATAGTCATGGAAATATGATATATTTTTTCAGGCAAATCTTAGAACTGTTAAGAGGTTATAAGAACTGGGCTCTAAGGAACGATTAGCTTAACTGAGAATATGGAAACCTTCACGTGATCTGCTAAGCCCTATGTATATAGCTGGGCAACCCACAGTTAATAAGCATGTTACTTTTTGGCTCTTATAATTCTTACATGGAGTTATACTTGCAGGGAAGTGGGAATCAGAATGTGGTTTGCATTATGATCATTATTTATTTTATCTGTTATTCAATATTCTTGGGGCTTGCATATGAATGATGTATTCCAAATAGCCATTGAGAAAATAGGATTTAATCAAAATTGCTCTGCCATTTATTTATTTGTCCAACTTTTAAAATATGATTATTAAATAAAATAACCTAGAGTTAATGGGATTTGGATGATTTACTATTTATGTAGCAGATACACTTCTCAAAAAAGAGATGTTCACTGAACCCTCAGATTTGGAGAATTTTCCAATTCACTTAGAAAGAGGATAGGAGGCATTATGGTGAGTGGCAGGAATAGGAATAGTTAATAATAGTAACGATAGAATCTCATCCTAGTGAATGTTTTTGAGCATTTATTATGGGCCAGACATTGTGCTAATAGATCATTACCTCATTTAATTTTTAGAACAACTGTGTGGATGCTATTATTAACCTTGTTTTACAGATGAGGAAACTGACCCAGAGCAGCTTGCCTGAGGTCACACAGGTAATAAGTGGCAGAACTGACATCTGAACTTAGGCATGATGTCCCCTTAACCCATATTTGTAGCCACTGGATTATCCAAAAACCTATGTCAGTCACTTACGTGTTTACTGAATGTGCTTCCCATTATGCTAGAAAATACAAATGTATATGTCATCTCCTGACCACCAAGAACTTAGAGTGTACTTGGTGTAATCAAAATGTCATTCCACATTGACTTTGGAAGGAATTTTAGCAGCATTTGGAGGGTGCATGGTGGCTGCGGAAGGGTAAAATGGAGTAGCAGAAGATCTCTAGGGAGATAATCAGAAGCTGTTATATTTACACAGTTGCAGAGAAATGCCATCTAAAACATAATGTAGGCCAGAAGGTAGTCATTCACAATTCAAAGTGATTAACAAAAGACACGAAATTAAACCTAAAAATGTTACCTGCTATGATATGGGCCCTGTTTTATCTTTTTTTTTTTTTAATAAAATTGAGGGTTCTTGAAAAGGTGGAATGCAAATTTCAGTGTGTTCATTCTTTTTTTAATAGTAACCATCTATCACCATACAAAATTATTACAGTTTTATTAGCTATATTCCCAGTGCTGTACTTCTTATCCTCATGCTGATTCATTTTATTACTGGAAGTTTGTACCTATTAATCCCCTTCACCTATTTGCCTACCCCTACTCCCCTTCTCTCTGGTAACCACTAGTTTGTTCTCTATATTTATGAGTCTGTTTCTTTGTTGTTGTTTGTTTGTTCATTTTTTTCTAGATTCCATATACAAGTGAAATCATTTGGTATTTATCTTTCTCTGTCTGAGTTATTTCACTTAGCATGATACCCTCATGTTGTCGTGAAATGGCAAGATTTCATTCTTTTTTATGGCTGATAATATTCCATTGTGTGTGTCCAAGTATTCTTAATGCCAAATCAAAATGTGTGTGTGTGTGTGTGTGCGTGCATTTTAAATTTATTTACTTTACAGAGAGAGAGGGAATGAGTGATGAGTTCATGGGGCTCCCATTTATATGGTGAGAGACAGGATGAGAAACACATTGTGCCAGAAGGATGCGGTTGGTCCCTTAAGAATGGCCAAGAACAAAAAAAAAAAAAAAAAAAAAAAAAAAGAATGGCCAAGAACATGAGCTTAGAAGTCAGACTGGGTTTGAGGCCAGCATTGCCTTTTCTATCTCATACTGGTTGGCTAATATTTATTGAGTACATACTATGCTTTATGACCTTGGGCAAATGACTATCTGTGTTACCATCTGTCTGAACCTCAGTGTTCACGTTGTTTGAATAAAAGATAGTACCTAGTACAAAAAAAGGAGGGGCAGGGGGAAGGTAGAGAAAGAATCTCAAGCAGATTTTCCGCTGAGCACAGAGCTGGACACCTAACTTGATCTTGTGACCCTGAGATCACGACCTAAGCTGAAATCAAGAATCAGACACTTAACTTACTGAACCACCAAGGCATCCCTTAAGTGTGTAGTTTGAATGGTAACATGATGTGGTGGAAAGACTACCAGAGCAAAAATCAGGAGACCTGGGTTGTGATGCCAGCTCTGCTTTTTACTGGCCATGTAAATAAGATAAGTCACTTTGCTTCTTTGTGCCTCAGTTTCCTGCCTTAATAATGATGCAGTTAGCTTAGGTAATCTCTAATTACTTTACATTTATAAAGTCTTGATTTTGTGACTTGCATAGTGAACTTACCACCTGATTTTGTTATTTGAGTCTATTTTGATATACTATAATATATATTTGTTAGTTAACTGAGCACATTTAAAGAAAACTCATCTATATGTATAATTTGGCAGTTAAAAGCCTGATGGGAAATTTATGCCACTTAGACAACTATCAGTGATAGTTAATTTTTACTCTGGAAGAGTGACTTGAAATAATAGATTTAATTTTTAGAGAAACTGCTGGAAAAAAATGTGAAATGTTAGTAAATTAGAAGACTGTATCACCAATATGTCGTGAGACCTAATAATTTTGATATTACACATAAGTAATTCCCAGAATTTTTGCAAAAGAGAAGTCATGTTATGTCCAATTTAATTTATTGAAACAGGCACAAGAGGAAATAGAAAACTTGAGTAGTCCTGCATCTATTACAGAAAGTAAACCAGTGCCTGGGTGGCTGAGTCGGTTAAGCATTTGACTCTTGATTTTAGCTCAGGTCATGATGTCAATGTCCTGAGATCAAGCCCTACATTGGGCTCCATGCTCATTGTGGAGTCTGCTTGAGACACTCTCTCTCCCTGTGTCCCTCTCCGTGCTCATGTGCTCTCTCTCTCTCTCTAAATAAGTAAAATCTTAAAAAAACAAAAGAAATTAAATAGATCCTTTCTACAAAGAATATTTTAGATGCAGATAACTTCAGTAGGAGAGTCTACCAAAAATTTAAGGGAAAAAAAAACAAACAAAGTGCCCTAGAGAATAGAAAAAAACAAAACAAAACAACACTTTCACTCATTTTATGATCCCAGCATGACTTTGATCCCATGACATGACAAGGGCATTAGAAGTAAGGAAAATGAGGGCACCTGGGTGGCTCAGTGGGTTAAAGCCTCTGCCTTCGGCTCAGGTCATGATCTCGGGGTCCTGGGATCAAGGACCACATCAGGCTCTCTGCTCAGTGGGGAGCCTGCTTGCTCCTCTCTCTCTGCCTGCCTCTCTGCCTACTTGTGATCTCTCTCTCTCTGTCAAATAAATAAATAAAATCTTTTTAAAAAAAAGATGTAAGGAAAATGATAATTTAATGTAATTGAATCACATTAAGATGGAAAACTTCTGTTCATCGTGAACACTTACTCAAAAACCCTCAAAAAAAATCATAGCAAACAAAATCTAGTGATGTATACAAAAGGAAAATACATCATGACTGATTTGGATTCCTTTCTAGGAATGCAAGGTTGATTTAAGTTTAAGAAATCAGTAAATAGGGCGCCTGGGTGGCTCAATGGGTTAAAGCCTCTGCCTTAGGCTCAGGTCATGGATCTCAGGGTCCTGGGATCAAGGCCCACATCGGGCTCTCTGCTCAGCAGGGAGCCTGCTTCCTCCTCTCTCTCTGCCTGCCTCTCTGCCTGCTTTCTTTTCTCACTCTGTCAAATAAATAAATAAAATCTTAAAAAAAAGAAATCAGTAAATATGTTTAACCACATTAACAGAATAAATAAAACCTCATACAATACTCTCAATAGATGCAAAAATATAATTTGATAAAAATTTAGCACAATAATAAAAACTTTTGGCAAAGTAGGAACAGAATGGAATGACAAAAGCTGTCCACAAAGAACCTACAGCAAACATCATACTTTATTGTAAAAAACTGAAAGCTTTCCTTGAGTTCAAGAATGAGATAAAGATTACCACTATCACCACTTCTTTTTAATTTTATACTTGAATTCATAGATACTGTAAAAAGGCAAGAAAAAGAAACAAAAATTATAAGATTTGAAATGTAAAAATGGCATTTTGTTTATAACCACGCCCTCTCCATCAATATATAGGTGAGCTGTTATAATTAATGAGTACATTTATCAAGGTCTCTAAACATAGACAATACTCCAAATCCATTATATCTCCGTACAGTAGTCAGAACTATACTAAAAATTGTTTTTAAATACCATTTAAAATAACATTAAGCCATCAAATACCCAGGATAAAAAAAATCTAACAAAACATATGCAAAATTGTTATATAGGAAACTGTAAATATTGCTGAGAGAAATAAAAAAAGACCTAAATCAGTGGAGGAACATACCATGTTTATGGGTTCATGAATAATATTCTAAAGAGGCAGATTCTTCTTTAGTTGATCTATATATTCATTTCTGATAAAAATCTCAGCATAAAATATTGTGGAAATTAAAAACTGCATCTTAAATTTACATGGAGATACAAAGGGGTAAGAATAGGCAGGGCAATCTTGAAGGAAAAAAAAGGAAGACTTACACTATTAGATCTCAACAATCATTGTAAGATGAGAATAATTAATTAATTAAATAATTTTGTTATCAGTGTTAATTGTACTGTTGTTATTATTCTTCTTTTGAACATACTTGAAGCCTAATCTATGCTTGAGGCATAAGAGAGAAAAGAACACTTTGTGTTTCTCATTCTTTTTTGGCTTAATTTTCTTTATAGAACCTCTTCTTGCAATTATGAAACATATTACCTTTTGGAAAAGCGCGTAAAATATACATGTATTTTATTTTCACAAATAATGATCCTTGTCCACAAAACTTCCATTCAAGAGGTAACCACTTTTATGGCAATCATTGCCTTATTTTCTTCTATAGTTTTAACATCCAAGGAGGCTCCCCACTGCCAATATAGTTTATTATTGCCTATTTTTAGACTTCAGATAAATGAAATTATGGAAGCCAGCTTCCAAAATGTCCCTAATGATCCCAGTCTCCTGGTAGTTTCTTTCTACAGTGAATCGGGGCTGGTTTGTGTGACTGACTTCTGAGGCTGTCATAAAAGGTTATTGCACTTTTTGCTTAGTTCTCTCAGATTGTTCATTTTTAAGGGAACATGAGGAAACTCAAGCAGCCCTGGGTAGGGGCTCATGTGGACAGGAAGGGGCCTCCCATGGACAGGAAGGGGCCTCCCATCAACAGCCAGTGCCAACTTGCCTGCCTTGTGGCTGGGCTGCCTTAGAAGTGGGTCCCTCAGCCCAACTAAAACCTTCAGATGACTGCAGCCCCAAGAGACATTTGGCCATAAGCTCCTGAACAACTCTGAGTCAGAGTTACTCTAAACTACTCCCAAATATCTAACTTATAGACCCCATGAGCAATAATAATTAATTTCTGTTGTATTTTAAAAAAGGCAATGAAATAATGATAAAAGGATATGCATATAAATCATTGCAGTAGAGTTCAGAAATAAATATAAACAGATTCTGGATTTATGACAAATAAATTCATCATATGGGTACCATAACCAAATACCATGGCCTGGGTGGCTTGAACAACCAAAGTTTATTTCCCACAATTCTGGGGAATGCAAGTCCATGATCAACAACATTAGGCTTGGTATCTGGTGAAAACTCTGTGGGTTATAGACAGTTACCTTCTCTCTGTTCTCATGAGGCAGAGAGAGATAGCAACTCTCTGGTGTCTCTTCTCAGAAGGACACTAGTCCCATTAGATAAGGACCCTACCCTCATGTGCATTATTAAGGGAAAAGATCCTTGTCTCAAAAAATGTCAAGTCCTTGACTTGGAGACCTAGATTTTGGAAAAAAAATTTATTTCAACTCTTCTTGATTTAAGTAACTATTCCCTAGAATACATTTTAGCATCCCCCCGCATCTCTAGTCTGTTTATAGACTATTCAAAATCAACTATTTAAATCAACCATTTAAAATCTCATCATTCTTTAATTTACATGAAATATATCACAATGAGATCTGAACGTTAAGTTAAGGTACAAGACATAAATATCTCCCCGAGTGATCTACTTGAGAGAAGCTTTTGATACGATATAAGTAGAAAGAAATAAAGTGATACTGGGTGAGTGACAAAAATAGGATATTCAGTACCTTATGCCACTGGTTGCTTTGCCTCCCAGGGGACAGTTGGGAATATCTGGAGATGCTTTTGTTGCTACAGCTGGGAGTGAGCAAGTTACTGGCACACAGGGAGTAGAGGCCAGCCATGGAGCTAAACATCCTACAGTACAGGGGACAGTCCTGCACCAAGAAATGATCTGGCTGAAAGTGTCAAGAGCACCATGGCCGAGAAAGCAGGCTCTACAGTGATGACACAATAGGTGTGTATGGGACACCCCTTGAGCATCTTTCAGGATCCTCTTGGTCCTACCTCTTAATCTAGTAATTGCTGTGGTCCTTTGACAGTTTAGGCCTGTGCGTTCTGAAAGGGCCTTGCTCACACTTATGGCATATTTCTGTAGCTTCCTGCTCTGGGGCTTCTCTCATACATTAGTGTGGACATCCTGTAAATCTTTTTGCCACTTACACACACGCATACCGAAGTGTAGAGGAATGAACAAACTGGGTCAGTGGGGCATGAGAGCTGATGAATAAACTCTTCCTTCTTTTGCCCCCTGGGTGAATAGCTAGGAAATATATTTCCTAAACCCTAAAGAATGTTTTTTTATGATTGAACACCACTTTCCGTTAGTAACACCTCATTATATTGGTTCTTCTTCATCCCCAGGTTCTTTTCCTGTGCCCTTATTCCTACTTCTTGGAATCACATCCCCAATAAACCATCTGCACACAAATCTTTGTCTCAGAGTCTGCTTTCTGGGAAACTCATGATAAAATACCACATATGTGGAGGTTCACAGCAAGAGATCAGGCATTAATGGAAAATTTTATGGACATTCATGTTTTTTTCCCTTTAAAGTAAAACATAAATATATAATAAAGGAGTAAAAAGAAAGTACCAGATTCATGGATGTGCAAATATTAGCTCAGAAAGGGCTACTTCTAAAGTCCCATCAGTCAAAGAATTTTCTAAGCCTCTTGTGCTAATTACAAGAGACAATAGTGGTGGCCATACAGAAGGATAAAAATGGAAGAAATTAAGTCAGGACTTCAAGAAGAAAAGGAAAGGAAAAAGAATATCCTCTGGCTGCCCTCCTTAAAATGAATCTTGTTATTTTGACAGATTTAGAATCGTAGACTTTTAGTTAGAAGGGGCCTCAGAGATGTTCTGGTTTAATTCTCTCTTTTACTGAGGAGGAAGCAAGGCTGGAGAGGTTAAACAACCTTTCCAAGGTCACTGAGTGCCATTAATGACAGAGCTAGGACCAGAACTCACTTCTGAACTGAGGACACTATCTAAACATGGATTCTAAGTCATATAGCCCTGATCCCTGACACAGCCTGAAACTAGGGGATGACCTAGTTAAGATTCCAGAAAACCCTGTCCCTAGGTCAACAAGGGGCTAAGAGGCTAACAGGAAATAAGAGGAAATGTCAGCTGTATTTTCCCTTGCTTATAGAGGGTGGCTGTATTTCTGGGATTAGCCTAGACCCAACTGAACTGTTTGCTATTAATTATTTGAAGGTATAAATAAGGTTTGGTTAAGAGAGAAGTGATGGTGAAATTGGTAATTCTTGTTATTCTAGGGACATTCCCAATGCTGACTTCTCAAAGTTTCTGTTAAATTGAGAAGACTTAGTTCATGGACTTGGCCAAGGCAAGTGGAAATAATGATCACATTCTGTTCTGGGGCTTTTCACTGGTGTTTCCCACTAAAGCAACTTTGTTCTGAGTGATTACCAAAGACGGTATCCTTGGCTTCCTCTCCTAACTCCACCCCTACCTCCACCTTGGACATCCAACCATCCAAGGTGCACCGTGTAAGGATTCTGCTTTTTTATGCTTCTCATGCTGAGGTCCAAAGTCAGGCATTTCATGCTAGTGAACCAAACATGGTCTCTGTCTTAACTGGTTCTCAGTCTGCTGGAGGAGACAGACATTAAAAAGAAATCTCAATCCAATCTGGTGATGATCATGTCCAGAGGGTTATGCGATCTGACCAGGTCAAGAAAGACCCCCCTAGGATGAGGTTTAAAGTAAGAGAATGAAGGGGCAGTAGTACTGAATCAGTCAATGACTTTGAGGTTGTGGGTGAGGAAGCAGCACATGGAAAGGCTCAAAATAGAGAGAGAACCTCAAGGAAAGCAAAACAAGTCAGAGCCCAGACAAGTGGACAAACTGAGGGGCTGGTCTGGTTAGTGAGGTCATGCTGAGGAGGTCCAAGTTCTTCTTGAGGGCAGTGGATACTACTGAAGGCTTTTGAGCGGATGAGAACAGTGATCAGACTTGGGTTTCAGAGGACTTTCTCACATCCAGAGTGGAGGGAATGACCTGGACAGGAGTGAGACAGAAGGCTTCCTGTAGAATGGGCAAGAAGGGTTGCTGGCTTCATTGGAATGGACAGCAGTAAACTCCATAAAGATGGGCACCTAGGACAGTTCCTGATACATAATTTGATTTGGTAAATATTTATTTATTGAATGAATTAATGCATGCATGAATGAATTGAATGAATGTGAGTATATTATAAAAATATTTAGGAGAACCTGGTGAATAATCAGAATGTGGGAAGTGGGAAGGAGGGAAGAAGCAGGAAGTATGCCAGATTTCTGCTAGCAGGTAGCTGCATGAATGGTAGGGGCAGAAACTGAATGGGGAAACACAGGAAAGGGGCAGGTCATGGTGAAGGGTATATATGCAGCTTTGGACATGATGAGATTAGATTCTGGGAGGTAGTTGAAATAATATCGCAGAAGAGGTAGCTATGTTGATTTGGAAATATTCGAGTTATGGATGGTAACTAGAGTTACAGAAGTCCATAGCCAAAATGGACCAAAGGGAGTATGTAGAGAGAAGAGAAGACTCTGGAACCAGCTTTCCAGTTGCTGTGGCCCTCCTCCACCTTTTCTATTGCTCGGTTCTTTTGGCATGTGATGTCTCATGCCAAAACATTCCTGAGTGTGGATCACCATGGGACCCCTTCAGAGAGTTCCTCAGCCATTCGTTGCTCTCCTTCAAGGAATCTCAATGAATAGTTCAAGATGGAAAGACGAAGAGGAAAATAAATTATTGTTAGCAGTATGCCAATAAGTTCATCATGGTTCTTTTAACAGGTTTATTTGAGTGAAGTTCTTCCAACTGTTCATCCTACCAAACTTGAACTTCAACCTACTGCACTTGGGTGTTCCTTGGACCCCCAGTCTCTAACCCATTAGTTTACTTCCCCTTGAATGGCGGGTTTGGCACCTATGCTGCTTGCAGATGCCAAGAGGTGGGACTTTGCCTGCTAGTCACTTATCAGGGGGCTGCTTATGCTCCCCTCCAGTGGGGCTGTTTATATCCTCCTCTGTGGTCATCAAGAGTACCTGGCTTCTGTGACCTCTGGGTGCTGATAGAGCCATGGGAGCAGAGTAGCTTTTCTATGGTCATTTTCTATGGTCAATTTCTATTGAAATTCAAGTTAATGCCAAGGAACTCTAGACACATGTGCTTAGTAGTGTCTTGTTAAAGAATCCAAGTTCAGTATGGTATTCAAGAGAGAATTACTGTTTTGAGACTTTATGGGATCTCTTGTTCTATTTTCCTTCTTTGTTTGAATGTTGGGGAAATAAATGAGGAAGGGACCCTGAAAGTAAAGCAAATTCACTGTTTGATCTTGCCTACACAGTCCATTTTCTCAAAGAATTCTGTATGGGGTCTTTTCCCTGTCTGTATTGGACTTTTCCCTGGTCTTCTTTGACAAGAAACATGGGGAGATGAACTGATGAAGGCAATTTTTTAAGTCTTCTTTCATTTCTACCATCACTTCATCTCCTTCCCTCTGAATCTGTCCATCTGCCCATCCATCCATCTGTCTATTTATTCAGTATAGTTTATGCACTGCTATGTGCTGGGCGCTGAACACACAATGGCGAAAGAGACTTGGAGCCTGCTCCCTTGTTGTTTACTGAGGCTCCAGTCTTTCTGAATTCCAGTCACCCTGTTGGAGTAACATTGTTCAGCACATCTCTGATCCTGTCATCTTCTACCAAGAAACATTCAGGAGCTCTCCCATTACCTGTGGAATAAGGGGGAGCCCCTTGCATCCCCATGGCAAACATCCTTCAAGCCCCAGTCTGATATGCTTTTCTTTTCTTGCAATCTTGGTTCATTGGGCAACTTCAGGACTCTTTGCCACCCCTGAGCCCCATCCCCTGGCTCCTGCTTTCCTTCTGTCCTTTCCCTCTTCCTCTCGAACTCTCTCCCCCTCCTTGTTCTTCCAGACCCCACTCAGAAGCTGTGCTTTCTGGGCCTCTGAGAGGTTTTTGAACCTCTGTCTTACCACATTCTGCCTATTAGATAATGAGGCACAGACTTTTCTTTCTCTTCTTGGGAGAAGGACCATGTCTTAATCAACTGAGCGTTCTTGACCAGTTTTCTAGTGCAGAGATCAGCATGCAGATGTTTAATTTATTCTGGAGTCACATGTTTTACATACAGATACACACACATATGTGCACACATCTATACACAAAATTATAAATTAGCTAGGAAAGTTCCATTAGAATATTAAAAATTAAATTATATAATTTTGCTGTTATTTTATGTACTATGTACTCATTCCTTTTACTTACTGGAACCAAATGTTAGTTTTTGTAGAGAGATTTCAATTTTATTTTATTTTATTTTGAAGATTTCACTTATTTACTTGAGAGGGAGAGTGAGCAAGAGAGAGCATAAGCTGAGGAAGGGCAGAGGGAGAGGGAGGAACAGACTCCCCACTGAACAAGGAGCCCGACATTGGTCTCAATTCCAGGACCCAGGATCACAATTGAGTGGAAGGCAGATGCTTAACTGACTGAGCCGCCCAGGTGCCCAAGATTTTGATTTTATTTTGGGGTTAAGTGCTACTCTATTTAGGGAGGTGTGGACCACTTAAATTCTTGAAATCACCACATCCAAAAACATTAAAAAAAAAATTCTTGAGGTACCTGAGTGACACAGTCATTAAGTGTCTGCCTTCAGCTCAGGTCACGATCTCAGGGTCCTGGGATTGAGCCCCGCATCAGGCTCCCAACTCGGCTGGAAGCCTGCTTTCCCTCTCCCACTCCTCTTGTTTGTATTCTTGCTATTGCTGTCTCTCTCTCTGTCAAATAAATAAATAAATATTTTTAAAATAATAAATAAATAAATAAATAAATAAATAAATTCTTGGAATCAGTTCAAATGACTTTATTTCCAAAAGAAAAAGCAGAGGTAATTTCGGTACTACGAAGAATCAGAGTTGTATGGAACCTCTATCATTTCATTGTACCTAGCCTTTTAATGAGAAGTAAGTGCAATAAGTTGTATTCATTCAGGCTCTATTATTTGGCAATTTTTGATAGTTCAGTTACCAAGGTGGCGGAAATTTTCAGTTGTTACTATGATACTTTTTTAAAAGAGCAAACTTCTCAGGCACTTAGGAAGATCCACCCATGTGTAGCTAGTTGATGTAATAATTACCAAGAATTCCCATCTATTAATTACAGAACATCTGGCAGTACAGTGATATATTTGGCAACACCTTGTCAACTATTAATTCAAGTTAAGTAATTTTTTAAAAAGAATAACTGTAAGTGAAGCTTTTATTAAATGTAACGGCGTTACTCTTAAATAGTCTGAGTTAGTGAAATTTAACCAATTAACCGGGTTGCTCTTTGTAGTCAAATATAGTGGTTCTGCAGATGTCATGCATAGAGAAGGGAGGGAGATGGGGGAGAGGGGAATGTGATTGAGGAAACCTGAGCCTGGTCACCCGGCAACGTGGTCTCTAAGGGTGCATACAGCTGACCCTTCCCTTTTCTTATGGCTCTACTTGCCTGTAATCCTAAAGCAGGTTCATTTACATGTAGGATGTGGCTGCTTTCTATCATTTCATCCTCACTGCAGCTATGGTTAGGATGGGCATTACTGTCCCTTGAGTAACTGTATGTCACTCAGCCAGAGTGACCTGCAACTGGAAGGTGCAGTGTTCGTACTATCACCAACGTCCTCTCTCTTTCCGAGCTCCACCACATTGTCTTTCAAATAATAGCCACTCAGGTTTGCAAAGCAGTGTGTATCTGTTACCTCATTCACTCAAAAAGAAAGAAAGAAAAAAAGAAAGGAAGGAAGGAAGGAAGGAAGGAAGGAAGGAAGGAAGGAAAGAAAGAAAGAAAGAAAGAAAGAAAGAAAGAAAGAAAGAAAGAAAGAAAGAAAGAAAGAAAAAGTCACCCCCTTGATATGGTGATAAGTGGATCTGTCTGTTGCTTTTCTTTTCCAGAGGTCCATGGCTGGATGCTATCCCTCCCACCTCCTTCAACTTCTACTGCTTTATGTTCATATCTAAAAGGCACTCTGAAGATGGAGTTGCTACTGTATGCTTAGACAGGATTTTTTCCTGCCTGCTCTTTGCTTCGCTGCCTTCAGCTTCCTCTACCTGTATGCCCAGGGCTAGACTTTAGAAAAGCAGTGAGTGACCAGAGACTTATCATACAATAACCTCTCCCATTTCTGTCCTCCTCTCTCATTGGAACCTTGTTCTTAGCCCTTTTCCCCATTCTCTGTGAAAACTCGTTCTTCAAAAAGCACCATTGATTTTAAAGCATAAGTGAAAGTGACAAATAGGTACTGAATTTTACTGCTTTTAGGGTGTTTGTGTTTTAATGGGATATAAAAAATATATGGCCAAATAAATTACTATCTAATGGCAGAATTTAATTTTAGTGAGGAGTTGTGGTATAATTTTTGAAGATAGGGTTTCTTAGTGGCATCTTTGGAACTACAGATGTAAGTGGTTCCCTGCTTTGCCCACACGGAAAATCAATCTTATCTATGTCTTGCTGTGATCCCCCTCCTCACTAAAGAGAAAACTGGGAAGAGTATTGCTTGCCTGTGGGTAGAATGCCTGCTTCCTGAGATCCAGATATTATTGGCTCTGTCTCCTTGTTTAATGTTTAAGTGGCACTTGCTGGTGAAAATTCAGACAGAATGCAGCAAATCCAAGTCTCCTAGTCATAAAGAAATAAAGGCTTGCATTGTGAGCCTTTAACTCTTCTTGAAAACCAATCAACAAATATTGATTGAATAACACTTCAGCTGTCTCCTCAAAGACATTTTGACCTTTTTTATTTCATTTTCTTTGTCTATTACCATGTCATGGAGCAGGGTCTTGTGTAAGTAGCAGAATCTTGTGACAGCTTTTAGTCCTTTTTGCAGAGGGAAGTCCATGTGGATGGCATTTAATCTCATGCTTTTAGAAAGACCCTGGTCTCTAGGATGTAGTCAAGAGCTTGGGATCTGGAGTTTACTAAGTTTTGGTGTGTACTGGCTCTGTGATTTGGAGTAAACTGCTAACCTTCTAAACCTCACTTTACCCATTGGTACTGTGAGGATCAGTTAGTATTTGCCTGGGGGGCAGTAGTTATGATTAAGATGAAATGATGGTTTTTAAAAAACTGTGCACACTGTGCCTGCCACCATGAAATACTGAATGATGGCTAGCTATGATTATTTTCCCTTTGGCTCAGTGCTCCAAATTTTTTCTGGGTCTGCTTGTATGTTCACTTCTAGAACCCAAGGAATTGTACAGAATTTTCTATAGGACTCTGCATAGGCTTTTGAACTGAATTGCCTCAAAACTTTTGGAGTTGAATTATTTCAAAAAGGGCTGAAAACAAAGCAAACTTTACCCCTAGTTTCTTGCATACCTTCCAGGCCATATCTTTATCTGTGTTCTTAAATATAGCACTCTGACAAATAGAGTAACAGAACGCTACCCATGCTGTACTTTCCTTTCATGGTGTGGAGAACACCCAGGAGTCACTTCAGACTGCCTTGCAACTTGTCTCAAATACAATTCAGATCTTGAAATGATTATCTGGATGTGTGCGTTCCAGGACCTGTTGGAGGAGAGAAACATCACCAGCAAATACTTTCAGATTTTGTCCTCAGTCTTGGACTCCCATGAAAGTTACAAAGGGGTGGTAAATCTACAGTTTAATCCCTTGGGGTCCATTAAGACCCTCCTGATTTTCTTTGTGCTCTGGTCAGGTAAGCTAGTATGCATGTTCATAGTCAATTCAAGTGTCCCTAGAATGCCACTGACCAAGGTCATCCTTATTTTTGAAAGTCATCAGATAAGGCAGTTTCTAAAACAATTTCAGCAAGACATTCCAGAAATGCTTGATCTCATACTTCTCTGCACGATGATAAATAAATACAATTTTGATTTCATCTCAGAATAATTAATCGGAACTTCTCCTTCTGGGATGTAAAAATGGAATAATGTTGTACAGCTCTTTGAACACTAGATTGTAAAGAAAATGCCCTAAACATTTTGCTTAATTAAATCCTAAAGAGGTGGTACAAACTTTTCATGATTAATAGAAACATGCATATTTTCACTGATGCATATTTATATGATATTATCATATGAAAATGTTATCATGTTATAGACACTCTTTGCCTTGGGAATGTGACTTAATGCTGTAAATATTTTGCATTTGTTGTTGCATTGTTCATTATGAAAAATATACAGGCTAATGGCTGTAAGGAAAAATCCGTTACACCAGTCTTCTTTGAGGTAATCTCAAGTCTCTAATGGCACAGTCTACAATCTAAAGATAGGAAACCAGGTTCTCCTTAGTTCAAAGATATATTTTAAAAAATTATATATATATATTATTTGCTTGTTTATTTGTTTGTTTGTTTATAGCAGATCAAGTTAGAAAAGCTAAAATGCTGGGGCCTTCTGTTTTGTCAATGTAAAGCATGCACATAATTACCGGGTTTCAGATTAAAAAAAAAATGTGGTTGTTGAAACAAACCTATCCCTTTAGTTTTAAGCACTTAAGAAAAGCTCACTTTGCTAGGGGTGCAGTTATACACATTTAAGATGGGACACCGTCTAATGTCTAGGGCCAGAATTTTGAGCTATGTTTTAGCTGAAAAATTAACTTAGATAATTACAGTTCTTAGTTTCTTAAATATAAAGTGAATAAAAAGGCTTTTATAAGACTGGAGTACCTGAGATATCTGAAAATGTTTTCTCATCTTTGGAGCACTAACTATTGGTAACAGTTTGATGACAAAAAAAGGAGAAAGTCGATGGAATTTTTCCCAAGTGTTTGCCTTTATGAAACGGAATTTGATGAGAAGTAGATGGGAATACTGAATTATTTAACAAGACAGATGCTAACCACCATTCTAAGAGTTTTCCAACTGCCACATATAAACAAAAGTGCACAATTTCTTTTGTCTTATCTTCTCGTATCATTACTTTATAGTACAAATGATTTATAAAAATAATCTCTCTTAAAATTCTATTTTTTGTTTCTCTGTTAGGTCTATTGTAAGAGAGTGCCCTTGCCTCCTCCTGCAAAACTGACCAGCTACTGTGTCTGGTGGTGATGGGAGGGAAGTGTGGGGGAGATGGCGAGCTGCACTCTCCCAACCTCCTTCCTTCCCGCCAGGCCCTGTGCCTGCCTCATTAGCGCTTGGTTCTCTACCCTTTTCCATCTCAATTTTAATCCATGAGGGTGGATTATTTTATTTTATCTTATCTTGTTTATATCCATTAAAGACCTAGAAGGAAAAATTTTAGATTTTGTTTCTCAAACAAGACAATTGAAGGGAAGGAACCACAAGGGAACATGACGGTTGTTCTAAAGCAACTCCTTGGAAAGCTGGGTCTCCTTTTTGAACTCGGAGGCCAAATAATTTCCCCCATAAAAATTTCTTTTCCTTACAGATTTCACCAGAATCAAACATATTGCCAACAGATAATTTGGGAGAGTTTTGCTGTATCATCTTCTTTTTTAGGACTTTAAGATTTTAAAGTAACTAATCAATTGGGAAGAATAGAAACCAGTAGTTCAAATCAGTTTAGGAATGACAGACGATTATTTTTAAAATATACTGTTTCTAATCTAATTAAAAAAAAAAAACTCCTTCATACCCTGAGGTAAATTGTAGAGTTTTGTTCAGTTTTCTTGTCTATAACATTTCATGTCTATAGACATTTCACGCAAAATGTCTGTATGTAGACGGATATCATATTAGAGACCATATAAAATAGAAATAAAGCTTTCTTTGACTGGAACAAATTATAAAATGCAGTAATTGTATGACATGAAAGTTCAGGTTATGACTCCATTTAAAGGAAGTTATGTTATCAAAAATGTTTCATTAATATCAAAGATCATTTTTACACTGTCTCTTTTGGTAATTAACAATAGATCACATTATGTTATTTGTGAAAAAAGGTGGTCTTTAAAATGATAATATTTATTCCATTAAGGTAAATAAAATGCTGCACATAGTTCTGACTGATGATACTCAGGGGAAGAAGAACCCTATCACTGCACTACAAATTAGTTTGCTTCTAATTTTGCAGGCTGATGACCGCACTGCCTCAAACCAAATCTTTTCCCTGGAAATGGAATGATTGCATGACAGACTCTATGAACCATGAATATGTCAACAACTCGTGGACCAGACCTTGCTTAGCAATTAGTCTTTGGGGGATTTTATTCAGAAATCAGACAACACTATACCAGAGCTTATTGGGGATTTTGTGATTACCATTCATGTCTGGAGCATGAGTCTGGGATAGTTTAAAAAAAAATCCATAAAGGAAGAAGAAATGTGGCTAATAGTGGTGATCAGTCATTTGTACACACATTGTCAATTGGAAAGACCAGAAAAGTCAAGATATAGCAAAAGTCCCCAGGAGGTAGCAAGAACATATTTCATAGACTTCTAATTAAAATCTCCTTTTATTGCTCCCACCCCAGATAGGCCAGTATTTCCTAGACTTCAGTCATTTGAATAGCACTGTCACATTTTTGTCATACCTTCTTATCACCTGCATTATGATTTACTCAATATATTTTGTTAACTGACTCACTTGAAAAGCCTCCCTTTGCTTTAAGCAGTAATATTTGTAATATCATGGGCTCGTTTTGCCAGTTAAATTTGTTTTCTTCTCTTGCAAAGGAAAAGAAAGGCAGTATTTTAATTACTGAAAATATTCACATACCACTTAACATCATCCTGCGTGTCTCCATGACATGGGTCGCGGGTCCTACAGGAGCTGCAAGACAATCGGACTAGCCAAGAATGATCTTTATCGCTGTGTGACCTCAGGTCTCATGGCTGACACCTCCATTACCATCCCTCCATTTCGGGACATGAGCTGCATCACATGGAGAGAATTTAAATCAGGCCTATGCTTCCCTGAGGACACCCATACAGGAAGGTTTTGTCATAGGAGACTGCTGAGTGAGCCAGGCTAGGGTCTTTCCATCGGCAGCATCTGGCCACTCATATTCTTCCCTTTTTGACTTAGCCATATTGTTGGGGAAGCATTACATTGCAAGGGTCCATAACACTCCATATCCTGTAACAGTCATAAGCACCACGCCCACCAGTATGGAGCCTGGTTCCTGGCTCTCAAGGTGCACATGAGGGCATCAGGTTTGTGGGTTAGCACTTGGGTGTCCAACCTTGTGTGGATCTCATAGGCTTTCTGCAGTGCCTTTGAAGAAATGGGTCATTTTACCGGCTTCATGACTACGGAGCCTGGTTTAACTGGTAGAATATGCATTTTGCCCAGGGTAAGGAGCCCGGGGAGCCCTCCTGGGTGTGCATTCATGTTCTGGATTTTAAGTAAATGATGTTTTTTGGAGACTTAAGAGCCAAGCAAGACAAATATAAAAGAAGAAAGAAAGTGAAATCAAGCCCTGAGACTTCCTACCAGGAGCTGGCTATCCCACGGAGGTCAGAAAGCGGTGAGGGGCACAAATTAAAATTAGGCCTCAGGTAGCTCTGTGAGGCTCAGGGTTTGTCTAAGTTTGAAGGGATGTTTGCTTCTGATATGAACATTTTTCTTATACTTTTATTATAGAAGATGATGTGTCAAATGTACAAATAATGTGTGCCTGGTGCCAGAAAGTGGGAATCAAGCGCTATTCCCTGAGTATGGGAAGTGAGGTGAAAAGCTTCTGCAGCGAGAAGTGCTTTGCGGCCTGCCGACGAGCCTACTTCAAGAGAAATAAGGTAAGAGCACTAGAGAGAGGCGGCTGTGCAGGCCTCCCCAGACCATGTGCGCATGCGCCTCTAGCTTCTAGCTGAAAACACTGTGCACATTTTCCTTTGATTTTTTTTTCTGTTGTGTCTATTCTCCTTCTCTGTCATACTTAACCTTTCGGAATGAGGGCTCCCCTTCTAAGTGTAAACTGTTCTTCCGTTTCTCTGTCTTGATGTTTGAATTCTGAGAGGGTGAATGAGAATCAGATGAGGAGGGACGCGGTGGTCGCAGCCCAGTGACATCTGAAGTGCCAGCGTCTCTCCAGCAGTAGAGTGGATAGACTAGAGTCCACGAAAGATAAGTGGTAGAGATGTCTTACAAAGGCAGGGAGCGAGTCACGGAAGTGTGGCCAGGAAGCTTTAGTCCACTCAGTTTCATATTTGTTCCCAGTGGGAAAATTGCTCTGGCTCTTTACAAAACCTGATCCACAAATTCGAATCAAGAAGAGCGTCAAGTCTCCCTTGACGCCTTATGTGCAAGTTGATTGATACTGAGAAAAGGTGAAATAATGAGTATCTGAACCAACATTGCTCACACGAAGCCTTGGTGAGCAGCATGGTGGGTGAACACAGGAACAGCCAAAGTTCATCAGTTTTGGTTTTGTTTTATTTTAAGACATCTCAGCTCTGAAAATGTCCTTTTAGAATAGTATCAGTCACCACTGCTGAGAAATGGAATGCATGATGTTTTTACAATCACACACACAGACACGCACAGCTACTTCCTTAATCTTTAAAGAACTGCTGTAGCATTTTGCCACCACTTACTAGAGTAAATTGCTGCTTCTCGATTATTTTCCATTGATCTGGAAACTTTCTTAATTCATAAAATTGTCCACATTTTGCTAAGCATTTCCATTTCCATAATACGAGCTCAAAACCTATCTTTTCTTGAAGCAAACAACTATTACTATTTTTTTAAGTCTGATATTTGCAATCCTGAAACGCTAATCTTGGGTTCACTGCATTGCAAGAAGCACTGTTGCAGTAAATTATCTCCTGCAATTTTGGGTCACATCATTCTGCCAAAAAACATAATGCTGAAAGAATTAGGCTGTAGGATTCAGCGGGGTGGAATTTTAGTAGCAGTCTCTAAGAATTAAGCTCATAATCTTCGAATAGGGAGGCAAGTAAGGAAATTGTTTGGAATTCTTTTGGGACAGTCAGCAGTGAAGTTACTTTTCCTTTGGGAAGGGCCAGTGAGACTCCAGAGGAGGGTGGTTAGAGCAACGCATGGGAGACACGTTTTGTTTTAATACAGGAGGATTAAAATGATCTCTGAGACCCGGGAGCTCCCGTTTTGAACGCTGAGCACTGAGGTAACAATCACAGGAGTGGACCCAGCACTTTCATCTTCAAAGCCCTACTTACCACAACAAAATACTTTGCATTCCAACCCAGAAGATGGCTAGAGAACTAGGAGTTTTTGTCTTTCTATGGTTCTGAAGGATTATGGGTCTGAATCTTGATGGACGGCCTGTAATGAGCACAATGAAGCAAGATGAATTTGTCACAGTCCTGGTGATACATGTCATCTTTTGCAGACCGACTTTACTTTAGTGAGCCTCTGAAATAGTGCTCCATATTTATACCATAAATATTCTATATATTCTATATAGAATATATATTCTATATATTCTATATTCTATACAATAGAATACCATATTTATATATATAATACCATTAAAAATTTATATCATTATAAGTAACATATAATATTATATCACTATAAAGTTTAAGGTCGAACTGAATTTAAACTTCCATAGCATGCAGTTTTAAAGGATAGAAAACTAGGAGCCAAGATTAGAATTCATATTTGGAATACTTTACGGCAGGTAAAATCAGCAGGAGGAGGAGGACCATTACCTTTCACTTTCTGCAGGGAGTTAGTGGGGTAGGTCTTTGAACTACCTGCAAAAGCTGGGAGTCACAGTGGCTTGAAGTTTAGCCAGTGACAGCTGATCCCAGCAGCCTGTTAGAGCACATACAATACCTGTCTTCTCTGCGATCTTCATGCTTATTTATGTATTCCAAAGCTCTGCCACACTATACCTTCTCATTTTTCAAATAGGGGAATAAACTGGCCACATAGCTTGCTGGATTCCCCCTTTTTTTTTTTTTTTTTTTTTTAATTTTAAGAGTGTTATCTCTGCAACAATATCCTATTGTATTACAATAAACATGTACAGCTGCTGCATTTCTGTTAACTGATAGGATTTTGTGGTCATTTCATTTAGGGCTTGGGTTTCCTAATGGATTGTATTCGATACCAGTCTCCATCCTGCCATTTCTAAGAACTGCTGTACTAAGCCCCAGGGTGTTCCCCACTGAAGACAATAGCAAATAGCTACTTTTCTTGTGTCATTTAACCAAGTCTTTAGTCCTCATTATTAAAATTGTGGACTTCCTTAATCTTAGTAAAAGGGCACAATTCTTCCCATTCTGTCATAAAGGATTTTCTGGCTACATTCTGCACTAAATTTTAGATATTCAGAAGGGGATGGAAAACAGAGTGAATAATGTGTGTGTAGAAGAGAAATTTACCTTAGGTGTAATGTAGATTTAAAAATACATGTAAAGTTAACTATGCTGTAAATTATGCTTTATAATGACAGCCCGCTTCTTGGTGGATAGCATGCTGGGATCTAAAAATGGTCTCTAAGCTGAACCCAAATTGCATGCATAACTTTACAAAGAAAAATCCTAGTAGAAAAGGTAGCTAATTAGGAGCCGCATTCAGCTGACCCCTGTTTTGTGTCTGAGCAACACCTGCATTTGTGAATGTAGATTGGACAGCTGTGCCTGCGGTTCCCCTGCTCTCCTCTTCACACATGCTTGGGTATGGAGGCAGGAATTGATTTGCTGCTAAAAACAAGGACAAAAATAGCCCAACTCTCAAAATGAAGGCCCCCTGAAAATTGGCGCTTTACATTTCATTTGCTTCTGCGTCCTTCCTTTCTCTTGGCCTCTGTATCTATTTGATGGAGTAGGCTAAGAAGGTCATATCTGTCTCTCACAAACCCTGCCCCTATAAAGTCAGGTGGGGTAGACTGAAGGCAAATTAACCCTTTAGGGCACATAGTTTATATTTTTAAACCTAATTTAAAATTTTATTTGAAGGGCTGTTTGGATCACTCCATGGATGTAGGCTTTCTTCAAGATGTTTCTGTTAGGAGAGGGCTGTGAGTCACAGCTGTATTCACTTAAGGAACCTAACTACTAGCTTATACATTTCTGGATGTCGGCTCTAAGAAGAGATAGTGTTAGTTCATAATTACATTTTGCAGAATCCTTATCCCCATCAGGCTCAAGTGTTGGCTCCAAAGTTTTCTGAAACAGTGGAGAAGAAAAATATTTCTGTAGTCTGTGGGCACTAGGTGAACAATGGTATGTCAGTCTCACTACTTGATGCACTAGAGACTTCTCAGGGAACTAAGAGCTTGCTCTTTTCCCAGCCCTTTTCTGAGGCCGCAAATAGAGAAGGACCCGAGAACATTTCTAGCCTAGTGATTCTCCCAGAAGTTAAAAAGTTGCAGAGGTGTCTTAGTGGTTTTGCAAGAGATGCCCAAGTGTTTTGTATCACAAATGCTGGTTTTACTTTGCACAATAACACTTAAAAATATTCTTTTCTAAGGGAGTATGCCTTGTAGCCATTATTCCTTTAAAAACAAGAGTAACAAATAAGACAAGTAGTAGCCATTTCCAGATATCCCGTGTTTGATCTTTTTCCTTCTGCTTGGGAAAATATCTTATTATCTAAACAAATTTCTGTAGATCAAGGAGGAAATAAAAACTCAAGACAAATGGCCATTGCCAGCAATGCAAATGATTATTTTTTTTCCTTGTTAAGATCTTTAATCTTAGTGTTCTTTTTGGGCTTGTGGCATTGATACTTGAGTAACAGACACAATTTCTTAGAAACACTAAAGTTTTGCTTCCTTGTTCAAATTTTTCTGTAATTTGAAACTAAAGTAGATAGAAATACTTCTTCAATATCATAATGTTGCTGTTCACCACCAGACCATAGTGGGAAGTAAGTAGTGTAGATAAGAGATAACAATAAGGATGAATTAGAGATTAAAAGGGTATATAAACAAAACCAACATTTCCAAATCATATCATTAAATTGCTAACCATCTTGATGATAATAACAAATATTTAAAGAGGGGAATATTGTGTAATAAAGCATTTATTTCACTTTCCAATGATTTCCTACATTCACAGTGATTTCTTCTTAGAAGCGATTTCCTCTGGAAGACCCATCATATTATTTGAAGACAGTTTTTATTTAGACTTACAGTAGTCCTCCCTTATCCCTGGAGGATACCTTCTAAGACCCCCAGTGCGTGCATGAAACCATGGATAGTACCAAACTCTATTGATACTATATTTTTACCTATACATACACACCTATGATAAATTTTTT